>JARWKJ010000012.1:41530087-41805087 GCA_029959095.1 Rhinichthys osculus
GAGCAAAACAGGGAAACATTTTGGTCAAGTTTACTTAAATATTTATTTCAAGGGTAAAAAGATGAATAATTTTTAAATTTACTTATTTTATTTTATTATAAAACAATAATTTGTTTGGCATACCTTATGAAATTTAATATTCAGCAAAAGTGCTAACCATTTCCCATAAGCTTTACAGTTTTTTTCAATTGTTTACACGCAATTTTGAAAACCGGGTTCTTTTTTTTCAAAATATAATCACAATTATCCAAACACCACACTCAATTTGCATAATTCCTAGATTGTTTGCAAAATGACACACTTCTGTCAAAACATTCACACTCAGTCAAAAGATATACACATATTTGTGAAAATGCTATTCGTTTTCATTTAACCAACACAGTCCTCAATGATCAGACACTATTGCAGCCAGTTTCACACGGCTGTGATAAATAAAAAAACACATTTGTAAAAAAAATTTTTTTTGGGAAATAGCATGTGCTAGATTTTTGGCCAGACATTGTTATGTAAGGGATAATTTAGATGAAAAAAAAACATTGTGACAAACCCACAACATTCTTCATGATTAGTTTGAGATATAGGGAGAATGTACACAAATAGGCCTACTATAAACTTGCCAAGCACTGCACAACACTGATTTCTGCAGACTCATATTTCAAGTATTTATTTACAGTATTTCTTACCGTAATCAGTTACAGTAATCAACCAACAAAGAAATCAATGAAAAAAATAAAATCTGTAGACAAATAAAAATTACTGCATGAAGTACATACAGTTTGACTCTGAAGAAAAACTACTGTAAAAGCAACAAGAATACTGTAACTGTTCAGGTACAGTATCAACCATAGATTTGGTTGATCTCTTTGTCCAGCTTCCATCAGTGTCAGTCCATGGTGGATAACATGGTCAATAAGTGTTGCACGGATTTCTTGAGTCAAATTTGGTCCTCGTCTTCTTTGTTCAGGTTCTATCAACTCTTCAAGTCCTTCTCTACCTCTTCCTCTACCTCCTTCTTCTCCTCTTCCTCTACCTGGGCCTCCTCCTCTACCTCCTTCTCTACCTCTTCCTCTATCTCCTCCTTCTCCTCTTCCTCTACCTCTTCCTCTATCTCCTCCTTCTCCTCTTCCTCTACCTGGGCCTCTTCCTCTATCTCCTTCTTCTCCTCTTCCTCTATCTCCTTCTTCTCCTCTTCCTCTACCTCTTCCTCTATCTCCTCCTTCTCCTCTTCCTCTACCTCTTCCTCTATCTCCTCCTTCTCCTCTTCCTCTACCTGGGCCTCTTCCTCTATCTCCTTCTTCTCCTCTTCCTCTATCTCCTTCTTCTCCTCTTCCTCTACCTGGGCCTCCTCCTCTATCTCCCTTACCTCCTCCTCCTCCTCTACCTCCTTCTCCTCTTCCTCTACCTAGGCCTCTTCCTCTATCTCCTTCTCCTCTTCCTCTACATGGGCCTCCTCCTCTTCCTCTACCACCTTCTTCTCCTCTTCCTCTACCTCCTTCTTCTCCTCTTCCTCTACATGGGCCTCCTCCTCTACCTCCTTCTCCTCTTCCTCTACCTCCTTCACCTCCTTCTCCTCTTCCTCTACCTCCTTCACCTCTTTCACCTCTTCCTCTACCTCCTTCTTCTCCTCTTCCTCTACATGGGCCTCCTCCTCTTCCTCTACCTCCTTCTTCTCCTCTTCCTCTATCTCCTTCTTCTCCTCTTCCTCTACCTGGGCCTCCTCCTCTATCTCCCTTACCTCCTCCTCCTCCTCTACCTCCTTCTCCTCTTCCTCTACCTAGGCCTCTTCCTCTATCTCCTTCTCCTCTTCCTCTACATGGGCCTCCTCCTCTTCCTCTACCTCCTTCTTCTCCTCTTCCTCTACCTCCTTCTTCTCCTCTTCCTCTACATGGGCCTCCTCCTCTACCTCCTTCACCTCCTTCTCCTCTTCCTCTACCTCCTTCACCTCTTTCACCTCTTCCTCTACCTCCTTCTCCTCTTCCTCTACATGGGCCTCCTCCTCTACCTCCTTCTCCTCTTCCTCTACCTCCTTCACCTCCTTCTCCTCTTCCTCTACCTCCTTCTCCTCTTCCTCTACCTCCTTCATCTCCTTCACCTCTTCCTCTACCTCCTTCTCCTCTTCCTCTACCTCCTTCTCCTCTTCCTCTACCTCCTTCACCTCCTTCACCTCTTCCTCTACCTCCTTCTCCTCTTCCTCTACCTCCTTCTTCTCCTCTTCCTCTACCTCCTTCTTCTCCTCTTCCTCTACCTCCTTCACCTCTTCCTCTACCTCCTTCTCCTCTTCCTCTACCTCCTTCACCTCCTTCTCCTCTTCCTCTACCTCCTTCACCTCCTTCACCTCTTCCTCTACCTCCTTCTCCTCTTCCTCTACCTCCTTCTTCTCCTCTTCCTCTACCTCCTTCTTCTCCTCTTCCTCTACCTCCTTCACCTCTTCCTCTACCTCCTTCTCCTCTTCCTCTACCTCCTTCACCTCCTTCTCCTCTTCCTCTACCTCCTTCACCTCTTCCTCTACCTCCTTCTCCTCTTCCTCTACATGGGCCTCCTCCTCTACCTCCTTCTCCTCTTCCTCTACCTCCTTCACCTCCTTCTCCTCTTCCTCTACCTCCTTCTCCTCTTCCTCTACCTCCTTCATCTCCTTCACCTCTTCCTCTACCTCCTTCTCCTCTTCCTCTACCTCCTTCTCCTCTTCCTCTACCTCCTTCACCTCCTTCACCTCTTCCTCTACCTCCTTCTCCTCTTCCTCTACCTCCTTCTTCTCCTCTTCCTCTACCTCCTTCTTCTCCTCTTCCTCTACCTCCTTCACCTCTTCCTCTACCTCCTTCTCCTCTTCCTCTACCTCCTTCACCTCCTTCTCCTCTTCCTCTACCTCCTTCACCTCCTTCACCTCTTCCTCTACCTCCTTCTCCTCTTCCTCTACCTCCTTCTTCTCCTCTTCCTCTACCTCCTTCTCCTCTTCCTCTACCTCCTTCACCTCTTCCTCTACCTCCTTCTCCTCTTCCTCTACCTCCTTCACCTCCTTCACCTCTTCCTCTGAAAGTCCCACTTAAGCCAACCCTCTGGGGTCCTTCATTTCAGAGTCACACTCAGGACCTTCGGGTCCAAATGGGCCGGAAGGGTGGGATTAATATTTATTTTTTAAAAAAAAACATCTTTTTTTTTTTTTACTTGTTTTTTATAATATTTTTTCTTTTCTTTTTTGGTATTTTGAGATAATTTCAAAAATAAAAATGATTTATAATTAATATTAATGCAATAATTATGACCCATTTTTTCCCCATTGAATATAATAGAAATTTTATTTATTTATTATTATTTTATTTTTTTTAGAGCTGTATTTCATTTTAGAGTCAAGCCTAGGCCTCATGAAAGCAATTTTTGAAATGAGATGGATGCCATCTGGTGGAAAAACTGAGCATTTAAAAAGTTCAAAACCCATATGTAATCTGAATTTATTAGTGTGTATGTGTATAAAAGTGTGTTTGTGTGTGTGTGTGTGTGTGTGTGTGGATGTGTCTGTTTTGCACTCTTGAAGTTTTATAGATTCACCCCTTCACTGTTGTGTGCTTTTTTTCTGGCTGATTTGTAGTTTGTATGCACAAAAAAACTATGTATTTTCACATTTTTGCCAATTTCCCATTTATTTCCTATGCGGGTCCATTTGGACCCGAAGGTCCTGAGTGTGACTATTTTTTTTACAACCACTTAGACTATTCAAATCCTGTCCCCAATTTTTTTGGGTGTTCATATACCAAGTACCAACAATGTCACCAAATTTCGGACCATTCCGATAAAGCTACGATTTAAAAAAAAATATTTTAAATGCTTCGGGTCCATTTGGGCCGAAGGGTTAAGCCAAAGGGTTAAGGGTTAACCCAGAGGGTTAAGCCAAAGTCACTTTGAGGGAAATTATGTTTCCGCGGCCATATTTGCTACGCATCCGGGCAGCTATTTTAGGCATCCAAGACCAATTCCTATCTATTTGAATGGGGGAATCCCGGAATCTCAAACAATTAAATTAAATAACATATTTCAAATCAGCAATAAAATCTGACATTAACCGACCCATAAATGTTGTTTCTTATGCTGAAATAGCGTCAAAAAGCTTAACTCGCATGTGCGAGTCTCAGAACACTGACTGTTTCTATGGCAACAGCAGCTGCAATGATGCAAATACTTTATTAATCAGCAATTGGCTCTTTCACTTAGAAGGCGGGACTTATTCTGCCATTTTGCTTGTTGCAGTTTTCCCATTCATAAGTATTCTTATTACATATTTGAATATGAGTGTACCGTCTTTAATACAGACAGTTACTCATGAAAACGCATATTATTATTACATTTTATGGCTGTCAATTGATTAAAACATTTAGAAATCTAAAAGTAATATTTTTTTTATTTATTCTGACTTAACTAAAGCTATATTTCTCATCGCATGAACCCTTTGTGGGAAACACAATAGTTTCCATCCTATCCAACATAAAACAATTAAATCAGTAAGGAAAGTCCAGTCATGGACTGCTCAGAATTACCACTGTATGATTCTCACTAAATTAATAATTTCCCTTAAGTATATACATGACATCATAATTATACCACATGCATTGATTATTGTAACACCTACATCGAGGCGACAGACAACCCCACTTGAGGAAATATTCAGGTCTGTGGGTTTTATAGTATTTCACAATCACCTGTGTCTTGTTTTTTTGCATGCAACTGTTTTGTTTGCTGGGCTCTTTTAAAGATGTTGTCTTTGGTGTAGTGCTTCCCTTCATTTCTCTTCACCATTTCATCAATCTTCATTAGCAGTTCTATGGACTGAAATCGGTTCCACATTGTCTTATTTTTGAATGAGTGAAATCTGCCATCGCAGCTGACAATCAGTGATTGTAGATCATTGTGTATTCTGATATACTCTTTCAAAGGATCTTTTATCAAGAAATTCAGCAAATCAGTATGAGTGAAAAGAACGATTGTGTGATTTAAAACATCTCTTTCAAGGTTCTGCTGAAGCCATTTCATCATGTTATTCTCTTCCTCAGTGAATCTACTCACTCTGATGACTAATAGAAACACATGAGGACCAGGAGCAGACATTGCTAAGCTTTTCTCAATTCTAGACTGTTGAATGAAGCAGAAGGCACCTAACATTATGGCTGGAGTGTCTACTATTGAGATGGTTCTTCCAGACACCACTGTTGCTTGTTTCTCACAGTTGGTAGTGGTCGACACAGGACTTGCTCTGAAAGCATTTCTGCCCAGGATGGTGTTTCCTGATGAACTCTTTCCTGATGCCAGTGAACCCAGCAGCACAATCCTCAGATCTGTTAGAGTGAGAGGAATAGATGAGGTCAATTTTACTGAAAATTAAACTAATTGAAATTTTATGCTATACTTGTTGCGTAACAGAGTTGTGATCAGCATGGATAGACAAATTACAGTTTAATGGCGCTTTTCTACTTCATGGTACGGCTCGCTTAAATAGTACCACCTTGGTTGAGGTTTCAAGCGTGCCGTACTGATACTAAAATGTGACGTGTAAACAGGGCTGGACTGGGACAAAAAAATCGGCCCGGGCATTTTGGCCCAGACCGCCCACTACACATGATCATAAACACAACGAACTTTACACCCCCTTGAATATGTATACCAACTCCTATTAAAACCACTAATGCCATGTAATAACTGAATCAGGATTTAGTGAAATCTGTGGTGAGTGCACCTCTGTCCCTCTAGGGGGGTTCGGGGGTATGCTCGCCCGTAAGAAAATGTTGTGCTTTTTAATGTTAAATTCATCAATCTGGTGCACTTTGAGAGTTCAAAATAAAGAGCTCCAACCCATATTCAGTTTGCAAATTAAACAAAGAAAAACTCAAACCTCTTTTAGTTGTGATATAGTGTCTGTCTACATTACACTACTATATAGTTATAATATTAATCCTATGGCAGTAATAGCCATATGTTGTAAAACAAATGCACTGAAAAATAAAAGCAACTTTCATAATTAGTTTCGTACTAATTTCTATACAGAGATAAGCACATGATCTTTTATTTTGACAGAAACGGCATCAAGCTTTTATTTTGGCGAAAACCATGGTTTACAAACTCATTACTCATTATTGTCTCATTACAATTCCAATAAAATGCGTAATCATCAAATATGCAGATGTGTAAATAATGCGTAACTGGGTAGTGGGTTCCTACATAGCCGAAGTGTTGTGACAGTAGCCTAGTTCTGCTTACCACAGTTCTCTGCACTCACTCATCTCTCTCCTTATCCTCCTCTATCCTCATCAGACACTTGAAGGGCCTTTGAAGTTTATTTTTTCGCGCTATTTCTCTGCACATTCCTTGCGTTTCTATCTTCTCCATCGCTCTGACTATTTTGACAGATACACACTGACACTGCTCGCTCACTCGCTCACTCAAAGCTATTTAAAGATGTGATTGGACCAGCCCAGTTTCAATCAAGAAAATAATCGCTGATCTACGTTTCATAATGCGCCGGTCTGTAAAAAAAAAAAAAAAAACCTACGCTGACTTTTTTGTCCAATGCATTACACCGGCACAAAGATCCCAGAGCCGCCAATTAAACAAAACTAAACGGAATGGGCCACCGATATACGAGTTTTATGGGCCGTTCAGACAAAAAAAAAAAAAAATTAAAGTATGAGATGTAGCGGCCCACAAAGCACGTCAGCCCACCGGGAAAATGCCCGGTATGCCTGATGGCCAGTCCAGCCCTGCGTGTAAACACTACAGATCATCACTGATTGGTCAGACAGAATCCTCACCACTGTCATTGGACTTGCGACACGAGACACCAAACCCACTAGATTTAAATAGTCAGCAACAGCCACCGCAGTATCATTTGTTTGCACAACTTTTTTAAATGACTTGCTTGAAAAAAAAAAACTTGAATCGTGGTAAGTAGACGAGGTGCAGACGTTCCTCTCTCTGGTAGCCGAGGAGTGGATCCAGCGAGAGGGGTGGGGTGACCAGGAATGAAAAAGTTTTTCAGCAACTATAACCCAACCACTTTGAAGAAGCAAACTGGGCCAAAGCGAACCGTGCTGTACCATGCAGTGGAAAAGCGCCATAAGTATCTGAGTATATGTACTAAGCCTCATGTTTATTAGTTTGGCTAAAATATTTTGCATTTCTGGAAATCTGTTTCAGTCTGATTGGATTTTGCGTGGTTTTTGTAACTTTCTCATGCCATGCACGTAACATGTAAATGGCAGACGTTTTTATAGGAAACATGCTTAAAGTCGCTGTGTTGTTGCAAAGTGCTGAACGATCAGAAAATAACAATAAAACGGAGGCATGTTTTGAGCACGGCGGAGACGACAGCACAGAGTAAAGCCGCTGCCTCAGAAGACACAGTAGTCCAGCGCGGCGGATACACAGGCATTATCATGTTGTAAATAAGACAACATCTGTATTGTATATATATTCTGGAAAACGAAAGAGCGGCATGGAAACACAAATCATATCTGAACAATTTCTATACACAATGTGGACAGTCAATAATTTTAGATCGGATACACAACGAATCGGATTTGGACTGACAGTGTGAACGTAGCTTAATACACGTTGCACATGCAGAACCACAAGAAAAATGTCAAGTATCAAATTATGAATGGTTTACCTTGTCTTGACAGAATGCTTGGTAACATTGCTCTTTCTAATGACAAACTCAGAGCCATCTCACTCAACTCGAGGCCCATCATGAGTCTCAGAAGATCATCTGTTTCTCTATGAACTTCTTGTAACTCCGTCTCCCTCTTTGTGGCCTCTTGATTCCTCTCATCATCTCCATTCTTCCTCTCTTCTTTGCTCTGTGTATTTCTTTCCTTGTCTTGATTCATTCCCCTTTCTTGCTCTCGCTTCTCTTGAGGCGATGTGGATGCGGGAAAAGATTGTCTCGTATCTTTTTGCTTCTCTCTCTGGTCTCCGAGTTTGTCTTGAGCTTTCAGGCTCTTCTCATAGGGATAATGTTCTCCTCCATTGTCTTTAATCAGTTGTTCAATCTTCTCCAGCAGCTCTATGACCTGATTTTGATTGTTACTGTCTTGATTGTTGAATGAGTGAAATCTGCCACCACAACTGTGAACCAGTGAATCCAAATCAGGGCTTTTTCTGATATACTCATTCAAAGATTCATCCTTCAGCAAGTCGACGTGAGTGAACAGAATGATGGTGTGACGTACAGCATCTTCTCCAAAGTTCTGCTGAATCCAGTTCACAGTGTTTTTTCCCTCCTCTGTGATTCTCTCACTCAGTCTGATGATCAGCAGAAACACACGAGGACCAGGAGCAGACACGTCTAAGCATTTCTCAATGTCACTCTTGAGTTCATGTTGAAAGTGCCTGTACAACCGGGAACATAACAGTCCTGGAGTGTCAATGATTGAGATGGTTCTTCCAGACACCACTGCGTCTTGTTTCTCACAGGTGCAGGTCCAATTCGCTCTGAACACATTTTTGCCCTGAATGGTGTTTGCCGTTGCAGTTTTTCCCACTCCACTTTTACCCACCAGAACAATCTTCAATAGGCCTTATATGCTATTTGACCATTGTTTTGACATTATAGAGGAAGCCAAGCTTCCCTTGCAGTTTTACAGAAATCCCCACTGTTTTACACATAGAAAACTTTATGTGATATAGAATAACTTTCTCACTAACCCCTGCATAACTTTTTCTTGGAGTGGACAGATGTTTAATACCACAAAAACACATATTATGAAATTTTAATTACTCTAAGACTTCACACCTGTAGGACAATTTATAGAAATTATAGAAATAAAACTATAAATGGTTTCACAAACTTTCTTACTTGCTTCCTCTTGTTTTCTCTCAGAAGTTTTAATATCCACCTCTGGATCTATCTCCCTCTTCTGCTCTGCCGTGTGTCTCTCTTCATGCCCTTTCCTCACCGTTTCTTGTTTCGTTCTCTCCTCCTGCTCTCTGACTTTTGTCTTCAGGCAAATCTCATTGTTATAGTGTCGTTCGTTATTCTTCCTCACCATTTCATCAATGCTCTTCAGGAGCTTTGTGATCTGGATGGGATCACATTCATTTTTGCTGTTAATCACATGAAATCTTCCCTCAAAATAGTTAAACATTTTCTGTGTTTCTTCACTCTCAGTGATTTGAATCCATTCTCTTCTGGAGACCTTTTCTCTTCCAGTAAACAGCACCATTGTGAACAGCAAAGCTTCTTCTCCAAAGACCTCCAGAATTTGCTCCACGATGTTCCTTTCATCCTTTTTAAAGGTCTCCAGGTCGATGATGAGCAGGAACACGTGAGGACCAGGATCAGAGAGATCCAGACTCTTCATCATCTGCTTCTGCAGCTCTTCATCAGTCAGTCCAGTGCTGAAGAATCCTGGAGTGTCGATGATGGAGATGTTTCTGTCTTCTACTCTTCCTCTCTGTATCTCACTCTCTGCTGTTCTGCCCTCTTTAAAAGCCTCTTGACCCAGTATAGCATTTCCCATTGCACTCTTTCCTACACCACAGACTCCCAGTAACACAATCCGCAGATCCTGTGAATTATCTGTAAAAGAATTTAGAGATCTTGTTGATTTGTCAATGCTTCAGTGATTGTAACTCGCATAGTTTTACACTCTACTGGTGCCTAACCAACATTACGTTCTGCCATAATGTGAGGGCATTTACCTAAACACAGTAATTATGGAGAATGTTGGAGTCAGCAATGTAGTATATATATGCATCTTGTTTTCTAACATGCTGCTCACCACAATCATGTGCCTGCTCAAATCTTGAGGTGTGTGAGAGGAACAGAAAGTAGGAAGTTTGCACTGATTGCCTCCTGCTACTTAATAACCTCAGACTCAATAACTCAACTTATCTTTCATTTTTTAATAATACAAAGAAACTTATTGTTTGGAAATGATACATATTTCAATTTTAGATCATGGTTTACAAATATGAGAATCTGTTGCTCTGCTACTCTGGCACAGAAATTCTCCTGCCACTTCTTGTTTCTATCCGCACTCAAGAGTAATACAATTAACTCTGAAGCAGTGTTAAAGTTAATGAGATAATTAAGTGATGATTAGCGAAGACACCTGATGTTAACAAGCAGAATGATGTGTTCATTTTATGATGATGAATATAGCAGCCCTGAGTTAAGATAATCTGAAGACTTTTTAAAAGTTATTCTGCAGAAAAAGATTCAAAGTAGGCTATTTCACTGTTTAGAAACAACCAGACATCACAAATCAGACAATCAAATACAAAGCTTCATGTTGCAGTGCATGCTGGGTGCCACCAATTAAAATTAATCCATTACTCCCAGAATGCACTCTAGCATCAATAAATTATGCAGCTGAGTTGTCTTAGTATTTTCTTTTGTTTTTACTCTTTGCTTATATTTTTCCTGTTTTTGTTGTGACCTTTTAGTATCTTGTATTGTGACGTTCAAAGATCTGTATCTGAATAAAGTATGTTGTTGATTGTCACCGTTGTTGAGATTCATATGATGATTATTGATGTCTGTGTGCCTGAAAGATAAAGAATTTCAAACCTTTTTGTGGAGAATAACTTTTAAAACTTGAATAAAGTCGTAATTTGGGAGTTTTTAAGCAAACATATTTTCGTCGCTTCATAACATTAATGTTGAACCACTGTAGTCACATGGACTATTTTAACAACGTCGTTGTTCAGGATGGTTCAGAAACCTCTCGGATTTCATTAAAAAAAGCTTCATTTTAATCTTACGGGTTTGGAGCGACATGAGGGTGAGTAATTAATGACAGAATTTTCATTTTTGGGTGAACTATCACTTTAACAACACAACTTACAACTTTAAATAAAACATCCTTGAGAAATTCAAGGTGTTTTCCTTATATTTTTTAAGTACACTCAACTAATTACATTGTACAGTGCAAATATAGTCACATTTTTCAATATATGAAAAATGGCAATTCCTTATGTATTATTCAATATATTGTAATAAATTAAGGCAATATATTATATCATAAATATATGGAAATATATTTTCATTCCGTAAAGGATCACAGGGCTGTTAACCAATGCATAAAAAAATTAACTATATTAATTGAATATATAGGCCTACTGACCTTCATATGCTGATGCCATAATTTCTTTTTGATTCTTGTTTGTTCCCTCCTGCCAGTTATGACCAGTGAACAAGCGGCACCTTGTTCCTTCACAATGAGGCACAAAGTCTCTTTCCAAATCCTTCACCCTCTCTGTTCCTCTTTGATGAAAAAAAAACAACAACCTCAGAACAGTCTGCTGAGACTGGCAACATTTAAGAGAACTTTGGTACTCTTAAATGTTGCCAGTCTCAGCAGACTGTTCTGTTGGCCTCTTCCCCAAACGCTTACCGACAGTTTTTCATTCACTTTGGTACTATTTTCACAAGTTACTGATCCATTTTTAAAACTCTTAGTATAGAGCTACAAAATGATCACTTATAGCACTGCTAGTCATTCTTTCAAAACCTGATCTCATGCTGTCTTTACAATTGTACATATTTTATTTCCACATAATCAGTGTTTTAACTTGTAATGAGAACATTTGGTGTAATCACCAAAACTATTGAATGATTTTTTTTTTTGTTTAGTACGTTTTACAGCTAACCCAATAGCAAACAATGCAAGATATGTTTCAAATCAGTCTTGTTGGTGAATTAATAATGTTACAGTAATATAGGCTAGAAAATATACTTAGATTACTTGTGCGTAACTGACATAAAATAAAACCATAAAGGTGAGATATTTAGTTTTTTTTAAGCACCTGTATAACTACAATTTGTTGTGACAAGACACAAAGTTAAACACATTTTTCATCCCAAAGCCATCACCTTATAATTGAGAAATGCATCAGGAGTCACAAAAGCTGAGATTTCTGTAGCACGTTCTGTCAGGGGTACTCAGTACCCCTTTTATAGGTCGAGCTTTGAGACGTATACATCAGAACCCACCCGATCCACACAGTCATCCACTCTTGGCAATGGATAACAGTCAGTTTTCGTAACAGTTTACACGCCGGTAATCAGTACAACAACGATGTGCCGTCAGATTTACCAACGAGCAAACATGGTGAACTCCAGAAACTGGAGCTAGGTTCCGCGATGTCATTATCTAACATATACTGCACCTCTTTCTGCAAAAGGGCTCTTTTCAGTGGATTGACGTGATATGGATGCTGTTTTATCGGTAGAGTAGTGGACCACCCCATCAATATCATGCTCAATAACAGACGTCTGACCGGGAATGTCACAGCACAAAGTCAGAAACTGACTCACTAACTCCAAAACATCAGCTTTTTCAGTTGAGGTTAAATGCGATAACTGACTCGATAAAGTTAAAAGCAGCTCTGAATTTTTCAATCGGCCTTCAACTGTACACCTAGAAGGTCCTACCTTTAGGTCTTCATTCACTAGTTCTCGTGCGGACAATCCTATGGCAGACACCTCACATGGCTCTATAATGGAAGTAGTACCGTTTGCTGAGCAGTCAACATCCAGTTCTCTTGCATGGTAGGCTTTTATCATATTAATATGATAAACTCTAGAACTTTGACGGCGATCAGGAATTTGGATGACATAATCGCGATCTGACAGTTTTTTTCAACCACATAAGGACCACTATAACGAGCTTGCAGCGATCCACCTGACACCAGACACAGTACCAACACTTTGTCACCAGAGTTAAAACTTGGTTTGATAAGAAAAATAAAGAACAAAGTCTTAACCCTTGTGTTATGTTGCGGGTCAATTTGACCCGTTTCGATTTTCAAGTTGTTGGAAATACTGGTTAACCTTTGTTTTTTGTCTTGATATTTTGTGACTTTTTCTCATTTATCATGATGAACATGCATGCAAAGTTTCAACATGCTGATGTGTTTTGACATACAAACAAAATTACTGTTACGTTCGTGATGTTCGCGGGTCAATTTGACCCTCATAGACAGCCATTCAAAAGCAACTGTACAGACACAAAATAAAAACATTTATTTTCTGTATGTCAGGGCACTTCAACTCCAGTTCTAACGTGCAAGTGCATCTAAAAGTGATCTAACCCTAACCAAACACACTTGAAAAAGCTAAAATTACAGTGTTCAGAATTATTTGCAAATTACAGATGAAAATCTTTGTCAGACACAGATAGTAAAATAAGCTCTCATTTCAATATTCAAAATATCTAAAATACCTAGCTTTTAACCAAAACTTTTATGTAGGATTTTCAAAGGCAGCTTCACAGAGCCAAAAAATAAATAAAAAACATTTATTTGATGTATGATTTTGTTATCTTTGGTTTCTCACTTCCCAGTGAGTGAATAATGAAACTAGGAAAATAGGTCTTAGGAAACTAGGGAAAGTTAACTTAGGAAAATGAAAAAATTTCATTATACAGATTTTTTTTTTTTTTTCAGTTACGATGTTCAAAGCATAAAATGTAAAAAAATAATAATAAAAAATGTAAAATAAAAATATATGCAAAAAAAATCAGTATACTGTTTATTTTCCAATTTTGTCAAAACAAAACTGTTTTAAAAAAATGTTTTAAAAACATTTTCATAAATCATATTTTCAGATATAATGTTTTTGTAATGTTTGACAAATGTTGATATTAAAAGTTTACAGTTTGTATCTAAATATTTGTTGCTTTTCATAGTGTGATTTTTGAGGAATTGTATTGAATCCAATTAGGGTCAATTTGACCCGGTCCATAAGGGGTGTACACAGAAATCGAACAGAACACAAGGGTTAATCTTATCTTGCGCTTTCACCAGATTTTGTTTGGCTAGCTCACGGACTCGAAAAAGACGTATACGGAAATCTGTAACATACTCGGGAAGGGTTCTACGTTTAACTCACAGAGCCATTTTTCTTTTAATACGGTTAAAGGTCCACGCGGAATGTGGCCAAAAACCAATTCTGCGGGGCTAAACCCGAGTGATTCTTGTACCACTTCACGTGAGGCAAAAAGTAACCACGGAATTCCCTCCTCCCAGTCTCGTTCCAGTTCAAAACAATAAGCACGAAGCATAGGTTTTAGGGTCTGGTGAAACCTTTCCAGTGCACCCTGACTCTCAGGGTGATAGGCAGTGGAGACGTTATGCTTAATGTGGAGACATTTAAGCACTCGGGAAAACGTACCAGATGTCCCCTGGTCACTTTGGATTAATTATGGCAACCCAAAAAGTGTAAAGAACTTAATGAGTGCCTTAGACATCGCTCTCACAGTAATGGAACGTAACAGGTCCACCTCGGGAAATCGCATAAACGCACACATTATTGTCAGCAAATATTTATAACCAGATTTAGACCTGGAAGATGTCCAACACAATCAATTATTATGTGTTCAAATGGTTCCGACACCATCGGAATTGGATAAAGTGGGGCAGGCGGAATAGATTGATTTGGCTTCCCTACAATTTGACAAACGTGACAAGTTTGTCAGTAGTGTGAAACAACCTTCTTCAGACCAGGCCAATAAAAACTTCGCAAGATCCGATCATACGTCTTTACAACACCTAAATGCCCAGCCGGACCGTTATGTGCCAAATCCATTTACATTACATTACATTTATTCATTTAGCAGACGCTTTTATCCAAAGCGACTTACAAATGAGAACAGTAGAAGCAGTTAAACTAACAGTAGGACAACAATACGTAAGTGCTATAACCCCTCTCAGTTCAATTTTAGTGCAGTTTTTTTTTTTTTTTTTTTTTTTTTTTTTTTTTTAAGAAGAGAAGAGAAAGTGTTAATTCTACTGAATCAGGTGCTGCCGAAAAAGATATGTCTTCAGCAGTTTCTTGAAAGTGGCTACTGACTCAGAAGCTCTGGTTGAGTTAGGCAGATCATTCCACCAACAGGGAACAGCCATGGTAAAGGTCCGAGAAAGAGATTTTGTGCCTCTTTGAGATGGTACCACAAGACGACATTCGCTAGCAGAGCGCAGGTTTCTGGATGGCACATAAATCTGAAGTAATGAGTTTAGGTAAGATGGAGCAGTGCCAGTGGTTGTTCTGTAGGCAAACGTCAGTGCCTTGAATTTAATGCGAGCGGCAACTGGCAACCAGTGCAATTGTGTGAGGAGAGGAGTGACGTGTGTTCTCTTCGGCTCATTGAAGACTACTCTGGCTGCAGCATTCTGGATCAGTTGTAGAGGTTTAACAGAGCAAGCTGGAAGACCAGCCAGGAGAGCATTACAGTAGTCCAGTCTGGATAAAACAAGTGCTTGGACAAGGAGTTGTGTGGCATGCTCTGTAAGGAAGGGCCTGATCCTCCTAATGTTGTGCAAGGCAAATCTGCAGGACCGGGCAGTTCTAGCAATGTGGTTTGTGAATTTCAACTGATCATCAATTACAACCCCAAGGTTCTTAGCTGACCTTGATGGAGTTATGGATGACGAGCCTAGCTGAATGGAGAAGTTGTGATGAAGTGTTGGGTTGGCCGGGACCACAAGTAGCTCTGTCTTCGCAAGGTTTAGTTGAAGGTGGTGGTCCTTCATCCAGCCAGAAATGTCTGTCAGGCAGGCTGAGATACGAGCAGCTACCGTCGGATCGTCAGGCTGGAATGAGAGGTAGAGTTGCGTGTCATCAGCGTAGCAATGATAGGAAAAGCCATGTTTCTGAATCACAGATCCTAGTGATGTCATGTAGATGGAGAAGAGGAGTGGTCCAAGCACTGAGCCCTGAGGCACCCCAGTAGCTAGATGTTGGGTCTTAGATGCCACACCTCTCCACGACACCCTAAAGGACCTACCTGAGAGGTAAGACTCGAACCATTGGAGTGCAGTTCCCGAGATGCCCTTCATCTTTAGGATTGACAGGAGGATCTGGTGGTTTACTGTGTCAAAAGCAGCAGACAGATCCAGCAGGATGAGGACTGAGGATTTGGAAGCTGCTCTTGCCAGTCTCAGAGCTTCAATTACTGAGAGCAGGGCAGTCTCAGTTGAGTGTCCACTTTTGAAACCAGACTGATTGTCGTCCAGGAGGTTGTTCTGTGTAAGAAAGGAGGAGATCTGGTTGAAAACGACTCGTTCAAGTGTTTTCGCGACAAATGGAAGAAGAGATACCGGTCTGTAACTTGTTAGATGTGCTAGATTTAGATTGGGTTTCTTAAGCAGTGGGGTTACTCGAGCCTGCTTAAAAGCTGTGGGAAAGGTACCAGTGTGAAGAGAGGTGTTTATGATGTGCGTGAGTGTGGGTACAACTGAGGAAGAAATGGCTTGAAGTAGATTAGTGGGGATGGGATCAAGTGGACAGGTAGTAGGGCGATTGGAAAGGAGGAGTTTAGAGACTTCCGCCTCTGAAAGTAGAGAGAAGGAGGGTAGAATGTGTGCGTTTGTTGGTAAAATGTGTGTGTCAGTTTGTGGATTGGTAAATTGGCCGCTGATGGTGGTTGTTTTTTCTATGAAGAATGTGGCAAAATCGTCAGCTGTTAGGGTTGATGAAGGAGGAGGAGGAGGAGGAGGGTTAAGAAGAGAGGAGAAGGTTTTGAAAAGCATGCGAGAGTCAGAAGAATTGATAATTTTGTTGTGATAGTAAGCCATTTTAGCAGTAGAAATATTAGCAGAGAAGGAAGAGAGAAGGGATTGATAAAGACCCAGGTCTGTCGAATATTTCGATTTGCGCCACTTCCTCTCTGCACCCCTGAGTTTAGTACGATGTTCGCGAAGAATATCAGTTAACCAGGGGGCAGAGGGTGTGGCGCGGGCTGGCCTGGAGGAAAGGGGACAAAAGTTGTCCAAGCAGGATGTTAAAGTGGAGAATAGAGTATCAGTTGCACAGTTAGTATCAAGTGTTGAGAGCTGATCAGGTGGAGGAAGTGTGGATGAGACCAAAGAGGATAGGTGAGAGGGTGAAAGTGAGCGTAGGTTTCGTCGAAAGGTGACCTGTGGAGGAGTGTGTGTTGTGTTCTGAGGCAGGTTGAGGTTGAGAGTGAGGAGGAAGTGATCTGAGGTGTGCAGTGGAGTGACCAGTGTATTGTCCGTAGAGCAGTAGCGCGTGTAGATGAGGTCCAATTGGTTACCTGATTTGTGAGTAGCCACAGTAGATACTCGTTTGAGGTCGAATGATGCAAGCAGGGTGTGGAAATCAGCAGCCTGAGGTTTTTCTAGGTGGATGTTGAAGTCTCCAAGAATTACAAGAGGAGTACCATCTTCTGGGAAGGATGAGAGTAGCACATCAAGCTCCTCCAAAAAACTGCCAAGTTGACCTGGGGGACGATATACAACTACAAAATGGATTTTTATAGGACTAGTGATGGTAATTGAATGTGATTCAAATGAGCTGTTGTCAAATAGAGGTGGTAAAGGATCAAATTTCCAGTCATTTGAGATGAGCAGACCAGTACCACCACCCCTTCCGGTCAGACGGGGGCTGTGTGAGAAAGTGAAGTTAGTGGAGAGGGCAGCAGGTGTGACAGTGTCCTCTGGTCTGATCCAGGTCTCAGTCAGGGCCAATAGACTGAGACCTGAATGACTTGAAAAAGATGTAATGAAATCAGCTTTGTTAACAGCGGACTGGCAGTTCCAGAGACCAATAAGAAAAGAGAATGAAGTATTAGAAGACACCGGAAGGGTACGGAGATTGTTAGGATTGCACCGCCTCTGACGTGTGACGTTTGATTTACGTATGTTAGTAATAGTAGGGATTAGAAAACACATAGTGAAAAGGAGCTTACAAACAGAAAGATTAAAAGAGAAGTGTGTAGAAGAGAAAGGAAACAACAATAAATAAACAAGAACAATTTAATACTCAAGTGCTTTGTCGGTGTCCTTGCTCGGTGGAGTCGCACAGGTAGAGTCGCTTGTCTTTACACTCTTTGGTCTTCACACGATGAGGGTTTCACACGAGGGCAGCCGCGACCGCTGCCGCGGTGCACTAACCAGTTTTATACACACCTAATACCCTGTTAATGAATACAGCAGGCCACGCCCAACTCTTTGGCCAGCGAAACTCAGTCACGACACAAACAAACACACGCGCGTTTTTACCAGGGTAAACAGTAACGAAGAGCCGCGCTAAAATCAAATGAGAAAGTAAACACTCACAGACTGATGTTCTCTCCTGTTGTTCTGATGCTTCTTCTAACAACTATTAGCAAATGTCTACATTAAGTACTTTAACTGGCTTTGGCCACGCCCAACTCTTTGGCCAGCGAAACTCAGTCACGACACAAACAAACACACGCGCGTTTTTACCAGGGTAAACAGTAACGAAGAGCCGCGCTAAAATCAAATGAGAAAGTAAACACTCACAGACTGATGTTCTCTCCTGTTGTTCTGATGCTTCTTCTAACAACTATTAGCAAATGTCTACATTAAGTACTTTAACTGGCTTTGGCCACGCCCAACTCTTTGGCCAGCGAAACTCAGTCACGACACAAACAAACACACGCGCGTTTTTACCAGGGTAAACAGTAACGAAGAGCCGCGCTAAAATCAAATGAGAAAGTAAACACTCACAGACTGATGTTCTCTCCTGTTGTTCTGATGCTTCTTCTAACAAATCCAAAATCATGTCTCGATAAACCACTGGAACCACAATTTGACTGACGGTATTCCAGGCATCAGGAGAATTAGGGGGCACCCACTTTCTCATTAATATATCACCTTTGAGGAGGTATGCCTGAGGCACACTCACAGTCTCCACACTCACACTCTCCTGTTCTGGAACAATTACCTCAAACAATGGAGCCAGAGTAGGATCCGATCTTTGAGCAGCAATTAACTTATCAGGAGACAAAGACAAGTCAAACATTTCCCAAAACGAAAGTTACATCAGGGATTGGAAGAGATGGACGAACACCCACCACCACATCACCCGTTACTAATTCAGATTTAAAGTGAACTTGATGTAACGGAGCCTCCATAATTCCCATTTCAAAACCACGGAGTAAAGCAGCACTACCAGTGGCAGTCTGTTCAGACTATGGCAGTAGAGCAGCACCAGTATCATGAATAATACGAACGGGCACAGGCTTACCCTGTCCAGGAACAGACACAGTCCCACTATGCAGGAAAGGTCCATATCCAATCTTGTCAGGGGCAACAACGCCATCAGAAGTGTCACCATTAGGTTTTAAACAGAAGCCACCCGAAATCAGCCCAACAGTTTTTGGATTAGACTTTCTTTCCAGAACAGGACAATTTGCAATCAAATGACCAGCAGTCTTACAATAAAAACAAACTCTATCATCAAACGAAATGATAGGCTTACTACCGAGTGATTTTCGAGAGGTCCAAACAGGTGGAACAGCAGATGTTCTTTTCCATGATTTTTCTTTAAACACGACTCTATGTGTCAAAAGAAAATCATCAGCTAAAGTAGCGGCTTTTTTTGGAGTGTATCAGCCTTCTGTTCATTTATATAGGTAGAAAGAGCAGCAGGCATACCATTTTTAAATTCTTCCACTAAAATGAGTTGTCTTATTTGTTCCCTGCTTTCAGCTTTTTGAGACCTGCACCAACGATCAAACAGCATTTCTTTCTCACGCGCAAACTCGACGGAGGTCTGATCAGAAGGCTTCGAACGATGTCTGAAACGCTGTCTATACGCCTCTGGAACTAACTCTTACACTTTCAATATAGTGTCTTTCACTACCTTATAATCTGCAGATTCCTCTATAGATAAGGCTGCGTAAGCTTCTTGAGCCTTACCAGTAACCACAGATTGCAGTAGGAATGACCAAACATTTTCAGGCCACTTTAAAGAAACAGTAACTCTCTAGAAATGACAAAAATATGTTTCAACATCCTTTTCACAGAAAGGAGGAACCATCCTCCGGTTTCGGCCAACGTCAAATTCACTAGAGGCAGCAGCATCAGGTTTAACGTTCATGTCCAACTCAATCCGCTTCAAAGCAAACTGATGGTCCAATTCACACTTTCGCAACTCTAATTTTGCCGTTTCTAACTCTATTTGTTTTTCTTTCAATGCCAATTCTTTTAATCGAATGGCCATCGCACTAACAGAAGGATCAGCCACCTCTTCCACCACACTTGTGTTTTCTAAAGGCATTTCTAAAAAACCCAATTCAATAAGACTACCTTTCAGAACATTACGCAGTTTCTTTTAACGTCTTATGCCTAGGAGCTATTTCGACACCATAAGAATCTGCAATTTGCAATAACTGCTCTCTTCTATACGACAAAAGCAGTTCGTTAGATGGAGATTCCCGAAAAGCATCCACCACAGAAGCCATTTCGACACTTTATTCACACTCAATTTATTCATAGCGAATTCACATCACGTAATAGCCAATTTTTTGCCGGAAATTTGTCTTTTTTTGTCTTTTGTTTTTGCCTGCACCTAAACGATCAGATCGCTTTTACTAATAATCCGTTTACCCAACTAAACAAATGCGGTCACTATACGGAATCACACACGAATTCGAAACGGACACTTAATTTCAAAACTAATTGTAACCAAAAGTGATCCCATAACATCTCTTATTCACCCTATTAACATTACATTTTTACCTCCTAGTCTTCAGTGGCGTTAGGGGCTCGAGGCGACTTTAAACGCTGAAATCATGAACCCGATCCCATTGATAAGATCAGCTGCACGTGAACTGAAGTGTACTCCCACTCCGAATAACCATTAAAAATAAAAAAGGCAAAATAACAAAGTGGCAGGTCCAAAACCTACCCGACGACGACTAAGTAGGCTAAAAGTAAAAGTTTCGGACAAGCCCCCAATTATGTTACGGCCCTTGCCATAACACAAAAGAGACTCAACGCGGAAGGCTCGGTCCAATAGGGTTTTTATTAACAAACAATAATCATAACATAAAGTTTGGGGAGAAAAGGAATAGTGAAAACAGAAAACAAGCGCCACTCGACCGACACACCAATCCCGCCTCCCAGATGTAACAACGGGGCTCCTCTTACACGGTCCACAGGTGTAGAGAATCTGCTCCTTATAAGACACGTAATACACACTTCCAACCACTAGAGGGACAACCACAGACTAAAACATTAGGAAAGGAAATTGTAACCAGTCAAACTACATGCACATGTAACATTAATTAATGCAGGTTTGCATACAGAGTTTAGTGATTTTGTTCCCTGTGTGATGGGATGTAGAATAAGATGATGTAGCGTCAGTAAATACGTTATTATGAATGAGCTTTGGTCCATAATTCAGAATGAATTCAAAAAGACATTGCCGTTATAACAGCGGACATTTAAGTTAAGTTTTATTATAGCTAAATAATCATTATTTTATGTTGGTAGGTCTTCCCCATAAAACAGCAACATAAAGAACACAAAGACCGAAGTCTGCCGATCAAAAATTAAGTTTATTGATATTATAAAAGAAAAGGGACTGTAGAGATGAAAACACTGCTACTAGTGTTGGCTACAAGACCAGAGAGAGAGAGAAAGAGAAAAAATGAGCATGTGTCCTGGATTTAAAATGGCCTTCTTCAGGTGACCTGGTTAATTGCAGGAGAGCTACCAGGTAACTGCAACAAACAAAGGATGAAATCCTTTGGAGACGTTAATCCAAACGTCCTCGGTTTAACGTCTCATCGCGTCCTTCGGATGAGACGTTAAACCGAGGCTGACTCTCTGTGGTCATTAAAAATCCCATGGCACTTCTCATAAAGAGTAGGGGTGTAACCCCGGTGCCCTGGCCACGTTCCACCCATTGGCCCCTGCCAATCATGGCCTCCTAATAATCCCCATCCACTGAATTGGCTCTATCACTCTCTCTCCTCTCCAATTATAGCTGGTGTGTGGTGAGCGCACTGGCGCCGTTGTACTGTGGCTGCCGTCGCATCATCCAAGTGGATGCTCACACTGGTGCTGGTTGAGGAGAGAAGCCCTGATATGATTGTAAAGTGCTTTGGGTGTACAAGAGTACATATGAAAGCGCTATATAAATGCCTCACTCATTCATTCATTCATTCAAAGGATGATGACTCACTACCAAAAAAAACTATCGATTTCATTCTGATACCGTAACTGGGCTGGGGATATGAGTGAATGGCAGAGGGCTGAAGAGGATTGAATTACGAAGCGCTAACGGAAATAAGCATCATTGTGGAAGGAGGGTCGGTTTTCCAAACAGCTCTCAACACTTTGGCGGATTAGCAACAACTGTTCCGTGAATGTACCAATCCCGGGTGATACAACGGACGGAGATAGTGATGGAAGGATGTAACTAAAGAGGAAAGGTAGGAATGATAGCTCAGGAAGCTCAGTCTGCGGATTGGGGGTGGGTGATATGGTTAAAAAAGCAAAGGCTAGTGAGAAGGAGGAGGATGAACAAACTGACTGGAAAGTGATGATAACGTTTAAAAATGAAGGAGGACATTTCCACCCACTTAAACTAACAAAGGCAATTGAAAAAGAAATGGGCAGGTTCAAGTTTGCTAAATACTTGAGTAATAAGAGGCTTTTGATTTTGCCAAAGACCAATTACAAAGAGATAAGTTGCTTAAAGCGAAAACTTTGAATGAAGAAAGGATTAGTGCTCATATTCCAGGAAATGCAGCAAAACTCAGCATGTTATATCTGGTTATAAATATCTGCTGACAATAATGTGTGCGTTTACGCGATTTCCCGAGGTGGAGTAGTTTGATTTTTAACATTATTCTCTTAACAAACATTTACATCTATCAGACCTGCAAACTCCTCAAATTAAAAAAGGTGACAGTGTTGCGGGGGGGTTGTACAACATTGTAGCAACTATCCTAGCAACTGAGCAGCAAAACTCGCTGCTCAGTTGCTAGGATAGTTGCTACAATGTTGTACATGATTGCATACGAGCCAACAACAATGTCTTAACGATGTTGTGGAGCTGCAATATGGCTTCTATATGTAAGCAATATGGTTGCTAGGTAGCTTTAAACGGTTGCTAGGGTGTGGTTACACAGTTACATGTTGTTCTGGATGAACACTATACTGTATATAATTATCATAGGATTGTCAAAGGAGAAAAAAGGCAGTAAAATATAAATGAACCATGATGAGCAATACATTTGTTACTGTATTTATTATTCTTTGTTAATAAAAATACAGCTGTTCGTTGATTGTTCATATAACATCACAGTGCATTAGGCTAACTAATGTTAACAAATAGAACTTTTAATTGTAATAAGGCTACTAGTAAATAGTGAAATTAACATTACCAAAGATTAATAAATGCTATTTATTTATAAAGATTAAGAAGTGCAGTTTATGAATAGTTAATATTAACTAGTTTGGTGTTATCGATTTGTTATACACCGATTCAGATCTCTTTTGAAGAGACAGATGTTGGACAGATCAGTTATTTTAACCATTCATGAAAGTGAATCGGTTCAAATGAGTCATTAGTTCGCGAATCGGACGTGCCATTAGCTGACACACACGGCACGCGTTGTGTGATTATCCTAGCAGATAAGGACATCGCACAAGATTTGTGTCTACACAGAAATCATTTAATCACTGGATAGGTTTTTTGTTTATTCAAAATGTGGTTTATGTCAGCCGAATGTGCGGAACGCTTTTCAGAGAGGATAGGGCAATTTTAGTAGGCTACAATTCACACCTAGCGGTAATTCAGGAAAAATAATCTCTGAAAATGCTCCACGTGAAACTTTGGTCTTTTGATCTTTTACTATAGTGTCAATTCTCAATAGATTTTGATTAATATGCGCGATGGAGGGAGAGCAAGGCAGTTTGAATACAGTGAGAGTGCGCGCGCGCGACCGGCTCTCTCTATGCTCGTTCTTTCAGCGCCCTGTCACGAGCGCAGCATAACAAAGCGGTAGCTAACGTTAATTGAATCAAGCAAACAACTAGCTGTTGTTTTTGCTCCAAAAAAAAAGTTTGATTTACCTCGAATTTCACATAAGATTCCTTCACGTTATGAGTTTCCATCAGACTCGCGTGGTAGTAGCCAGGTGTCTCATCGATTCTGACGCAAGTGCTAAGATTCCGATTGGGCAAGAGAAAAAGTACTAAGATTCCGATTGGCCCAGAGAAATGTCAATTATAAGAAGTATCCAATAATGTTTCGCAATTCTAGCCTGCCTGTATGCAGATATGGCTCTGATGCAGATGAAGGGCGGGCAGCCAACCCCCCCCCCCCCCCCCCCCCCCCCCCCCCCCCCCCCCCACCTAAAAAAAAAAACTCTCCGGTTCTACGCGATTGACGTGAATGACCCAATTGACCAAAAAAACGGCGATTATCGCCGAAAAGCGACAAGTTTGCAGGTCTGATCTATAGTCTGGCGTTATAATGTATTTGCTTTTGGTGAACTGTGGAGTGGGTAACACTGTTTTTAATGGCCGGCTAGCAGTTACCATTGACTCGCGCTAGCCTAGCACCGGCGAACTATGCAACTGGAACGACTGGATGAAAATGTTTGAAAACTGTCTCCACTGATAAACAACACTAAGGCTAACTTGGAAATGAGGCCCGATGTCCAAAATCCTGAACCACCCCTTTACATTAAGGAACTAGTATCATCTGTATAATTACAATTGGTATATCGTTTAAACACAGTAGAATGATTGAATGAAAATTTACACGCAATTTCATAACGTGTGCGTCTGGCCTTATGAATCTCATTATGCAAGGTTGCTATTTTAAAATTTTGCATGAGAACGATCCAGTTCAGTGCATCCACCTGAATGGGAACGAGGTTTGGGTGTAGGAAGTGGTTGTCGGGGTTTAATTGTAAAATGGGTTTATAAAGGGCCGTTCGAGCCGGACGCTCTTTCGTCTGCGTGATACGATGTGTGAGCGGAGCATGGTGTTCAATCCCGACACTTCGCTCTAGTTCAGTGTCAGGGTTCGAACATTCATGCTCCATGTTTTGTCTGTTGTGCCATGTGCTCTGATGTCATTGTCTTGTTCTTCTTGTTATGTGATTATTGATTCGCTCCACTTGCTTTCCCTCATTACCAGGGTTCCTACACATTTTTAATTTCAGACCATAGGGGCTTTCGCACCGGATAGTTCTAGGAACGAGCCACCAGGGTGGATCCCCGAGAACTACTGCTTCCCTTAGGAACGTTTCCTGGTTGCATTCGCACCGCCAGTAGGAACTCTGAAGTGACGCAAGCCGTGCTTTTTGTTGTGACCTTTATTTTGACGGCACTGAGAAAACCAGAGCTTGAGCAAACCAACAGGGTGCTGGTGTTTCGCGTGCGTTCGGCCGATCAGCGAACACTAACGTCACTGTAGTTCCTATAGCGCTGGTTTAGACCGACTCTGAAATAGGAGCTAATTTAGTTCCTCCAAAACAGTTCCTAGAACTAAAATCGTTCCTAGTTCCTGCGGTGCGAAAGCCCCTCATATTTAACATAAATGGTTCATAAAGCATTATATTTGTTATACATTTATCAGTGACATTTTTATTTTCTCTTTTTTTTCCCATTGGTTTTCCCGAGTGATAACATGCACTTACATGAACATAACTGCATATATTCACATCTACATCAGTTGGATTCTGTAAATGTGGTTTGATGTGACATGATCACCAAACAGCAAAGTACAATCTGATTTTGCTCCTTCAGTTGCTGGTCTACTAGTCCATGAGGAGGGTCATGTGTGCAAAGCTCAGAAACAAATGGTGATTCCGGATCAGTTTATTGAGTGGATCATTCATCCACAGCTCTGGTTAAATCCACCTTGGTCATGTTGGTGGCGGCGCTCGTCCCTCCTCTCAGCCCACACAGATACACCTGTGGTTTGGGTACATTACTCTCTGCGTCTCGCTGTGTCTGGCTGCTGCCGTCTTTAGGGAGGAACGTCTGTGTGCTGTTGTGCCGCCTCATGTGACTCAAATCAGTCTGCATTGAGCGCGTCACTTTATTCCGTAGATTTGCCTAAGACAGAGACAGTTTCTGGTTAAATCCCCTCATGTCTGTCTGTCTGACTGTCTGAGATCATGTGTGTGTGTGTGTGGTCGGGTTCTCACCAGTTTGATGGCTTTTCTCCTGAGCTCCCACTCGTTCCACTCATGAGACTTCACGATGTTGGTCTCCAGAGGGTGTATCTCTGTTTGCATGCTGGCGTCACTTTTAGAGATGACTTTCACCAGCAGTTTCTGTCCTGACTGCATCTGAGACATGAGCAGAACACACTTTTTACAGTTTTTTCTGGACTTTACAAAAATGTCAACTCTTTCCCACCATTGATTTTCCATCATTTATATCACAACAGTTCCCCAAGTTTTGTCCAGCAGTCTGTGTTTATATGGTAATACGCTAATACAGATCTTCTCAACGAGTACAGCATCTCCCGATCCAAAAACAAGCTAGAAATTTTAGTTTAAAGGAATACAAAGTCATTTTATCGGTCATAAATTTTGGAGAAAAATAGCGCAGACACTGGAAAAAGATGAAACTTTCCAGAGCGCATGTGTCGACCGCCTGTGGCAGTGTTTGAACATGACCATCAAACATTAACAGCATGTAACACAAAACTGCCTGATGTTACTGAATGAATGTCGACCCAGGACGAGCTTCAGGACTGAGAAGCTTTAGGGGTGTGGATGGACTCGATCTACTCCATCTGTGTTTTAATCATCGCTCTGAATCCCATCGAAGACTTTGACAAAAACTGAGGCGTTGTTCTTTCTTTTGTTGATATATTGACTTATTGACTGTTTACATATTCAGGCAACAAAATATTCTGGGGGCCATGAAAGTTTTGTGAATATGATTAAAAAAAAGCTGGTGCTGACTCGCAACTTAAAAACAAAACACTGGTGGGGGAAAGAGTAAAAAAAAATCGAACTTTTACTATGTAGAGTAACAGTTGTGGCTGCACGTGACCCTGTCAAACGTCGTCTAGGTTGTAGTTTCTTTTATCTTGTGTAGTTTGGTGGATGGTTTTAAGGGATAAAGGCCGGGACACACCAAGCATCGTTTTTGAGCATCGTCGGCTTAGTTTGTCCGGTGTGTTCGCACCGCTGGCTCTAGTCAGATGTAGAATCGGCATCTGGCCGACGATGAGAGAGAGAACTCTGATTGGCTGTTCAGCTTAGGGAACGAGTGAATGTGAAGAAAGCAAGCAAAGAAGACGGTACAGACAGAAGGTGCGCATTAGCTGAGCATTCCAGTGCGTGAATATTTTCACAATAACGAGCCAACTGGACTGAAGAAAGTGATCAGATTCATATTCAAAATGCTAAGCAAGCGCTGCTGTTTAAGGTTTGTCTTTCAGCAGTCCTAGTTTCAGTTTCTCTTTTTGAATGATGAAAATAACCTTTTGTTCCCTGCTGGTATAGACAGATACTGCCTTCCACACAGGCGCAGAACGCAGTCGCTTTTAGTGGTGTGTTTTTGGCCGAGACGCAGGAGACAACACAGCTTTCATCGCCGCTAGTTCTTTGACGTTGGCTTGGTGTGTCACGGGCTTGAGACATGTCACTAAACCTGTCCATGTTTCATTTGTCTCGCATCTACCAATGACCTTTGACTTATGGTTTTCTCCACCCTCTTGAAACGCTGTGTATTACTGTCGTAACTGCTCTTTAATGTTGGCATATTTGCCCTGCTGCCAGAAGAGGCGACGTCACCGGGTACCTCAGAGTAGGGAGTGACGCTGGCGAACTCCTGATGCAGCTGGAGCAGCTGGATGAGCTCGGGCCTTCTCTTCGCCATCTCCACCACAGCAGCGCTATATTCATCCGCTTCACAGGCGAACTCGTGCGCAGCGCTCCTGGAGCTAAAGGCGTAGTACTTCTCCTTGTGCTTTAGGACGCCAATGTTTGGGTTACCTGAGAACAAGAAATCGTGTACACAGTCATAGGCTCATTTTCCCAAGTTGGAAGACAAACTATCAGATAAAAAAATATATAATTAACAATGCACTTCAGTGATTTCTGTTGTGCAAGTGCGTCAGTCAGAGCTTGTAGATTCACTGTTTGTACCTGGCAGTAAAAGGCCGTTCTTCTTCACGAGGGTGAATCCACAAAACCCCTTATACTGCAGTGGCACACTCTCAAAGTTAGCTGTGCTCTCGGGAAAACACCACTCACACGGACGCATCTCTGACACAACCACACGCTCTTCTGAAATAATAGAAGAACATGTATAGGATATAACAATTCTACAGTTTAACTGGGTGAATCTCATGCGGACAAGTCATAATTCACCCCGACATCACAAGAAATGAACTGAAGCATTATTTATGACTATTAAAGAGGCCAAACTATCCTGTAAGACCTGTTAGGCTCTACTAGAATAGGCTTTCATGCTTCAATCTTCAAAAAACACCTCTTGTTCCCATGTCTGACACTGTTGCACAATAGGTCCTCTTTAAGCATTTTCTATTAGAACGGCCATGATTCAGAAACATCTGACTCCAGAATGCTGCGATTGATCGTTCAGAATCAAGTGTTCTAGAGGCAGTGGTGTGTGTGTGTGTGTGTGTGTGTGTGTGCGTCACCTCTGCTCGCAGCGCATCTGCTGGCGTCCGTGGGCACCTGCAGGCCGTGCAGCAGCAGCTCAACAGGCAGTGGTGTGTGTGTGTGTGTGTGTGTGTGTGTATGTGTGTGTGTGTGTGCGTCACCTCTGCTCGCAGCGCATCTGCTGGCGTCCGTGGGCACCTGCAGGCCGTGCAGCAGCAGCTCAACAGGCAGTGGTGTGTGTGTGTGTGTGTGTGTATGTGTGTGTGTGTGTGTGTGCGTCACCTCTGCTCGCAGCGCATCTGCTGGCGTCCGTGGGCACCTGCAGGCCGTGCAGCAGCAGCTCAACAGGCAGTGTGTGTGTGTGTGTGTGAGTGCGTGTGTGTGTGTGTGTGAGTGTGTGTGTGTGTGTGTGTGTGTGTGTGTGTGTCACCTCTGCTCGCAGCGCATCTGCTGGCGTCCGTGGGCACCTGCAGGCCGTGCAGCAGCAGCTCAACAGGCAGTGTGTGTGTGTGTGTGTGAGTGCGTGTGTGTGTGTGTGTGAGTGTGTGTGTGTGTGTGTGTGTGTGTGTGTGTGTCACCTCTGCTCGCAGCGCATCTGCTGGCGTCCGTGGGCACCTGCAGGCCGTGCAGCAGCAGCTCAACAGGCAGTGTGTGTGTGTGTGTGTGAGTGCGTGTGTGTGTGTGTGTGAGTGTGTGTGTGTGTGTGTGTGTGTGTGTGTGTGTCACCTCTGCTCGCAGCGCATCTGCTGGCGTCCGTGGGCACCTGCAGGCCGTGCAGCAGCAGCTCAACAGGCAGTGGTGTGTGTGTGTGTGTGTGTGTGTGTGTGTGTGTGTGTGTGTGTGTGTGTGTGTGTGTGTGTGAGTGCGTGTGTGTGTGTGTGTGTGTGTATGTGTGTGTGTGTGTGTGTGCGTCACCTCTGCTCGCAGCGCATCTGCTGGCGTCCGTGGGCACCTGCAGGCCGTGCAGCAGCAGCTCAACAGGCAGTGGTGTGTGTGTGTGTGTGTGTGTGTGTGTGTGTGTGTGTGTCACCTCTGCTCGCAGCGCATCTGCTGGCGTCCGTGGGCACCTGCAGGCCGTGCAGCAGCAGCTCAACAGGCAGTGGTGTGTGTGTGTGTGTGAGTGTGTGTGTGTGTGAGTGTGTGTGTCACCTCTGCTCGCAGCGCATCTGCTGGCGTCCGTGGGCACCTGCAGGCCGTGCAGCAGCAGCTCCATCTGCTCGGGGCTCAGCAGAGACTGTGCTGAGAGGAAGGCCCTCAGGCCGGGCAGCAGGTTCGTGAGCGTGCTCAGTAGCAGCATCTCAGCCTCCAGCCCTGCCCACAGCGAAGACACCGCTGTGAAATGAGGCTGGCAAAAAGAGAGACGTCTAATATAAATCTACATGTGATCACAAGCATGGCACTATTGCACTGAAGAAGGAAAAAACCCAGAGACTTTCTGTAATGTACTTATTCAAACAGACAGTTCTGACTCTAAAATCCCATTGGAGAAACTGTTCAACACTGTAGAAACTGATGATCCAGCACACATATGGACACCAGACCACACATCAGTGGCACACTTTAGTCCATATTCAAAGGTCACAATTACACATATCTGAATGCCTTACATTAAAGAAATACGTAACACTTTACTTGAAGGGGTGTGCATAAGACTGACACGACACCTTCATAATTATGACATGACACATGTTATGAATATGAAGGAGGTTTTATGCATGTTTGTGACAACTGTCATTAAGTGTCTTTCGCTCAATTATGACATTTTGAATGCAAATATGACATTGTTTGAGATGTCTTTGTTATGACACCTTGACATAAACCAATACATCATAACCTGTCAGTGTCTTTGTCATGACAACTTGACATTACTAACTACAGTGGTACAAATTGAATTTGTCATTAACATGTTATTATGGCCTTCTGACAGCCAATGTCAAAACCAACCACCTGACAGTTTAATGTAATGTTAACCAGTAAAGCTAAGTGCTTTCTTAAGTTTGATCATTAATCTGCTATGTCATGTTTATGACAGGTTTATGACAATTTATGTTGTCTCAGTAATGTCAAGTTGTCATGACAAAGACACTGACAGATTATGATGTTATGGTTTATGTCAAGGTGTCATAACAACGACATCTCAAACAATGTCATATTTGCATTCAAAATGTCATAATTGAGCGAAAGACACTTAATGACAGTTGTCATAAACATGCATAAACCCTACTTCATATTTATGATGTGTCATGTCATGGTTATGAAGGTGTCATGTCAGTCTTATGCACAACCCTTTTAATAATAATAATAATACAAATTTAATCTTTTTTCCCCTCATTTCTTTATGCACTAAACAATTTAATAACATGAAAAAGTACTAAAAACACTTTATTTCTGGGTCTCAGGAGGACATAATGTTGTCTAATTTTCCAATAAAAGATTATACATTTTTTCGTTTTGTTACATTTTATTACCCATTTTAGCAGTTTTTGCTTTAATAAAGGGAACTCTCTAATTATAGACCTTATAATGAATATTCGAACTACATTATTCTACACTATTTATTCCTCATCTACCTAATATAAACGTCTTTTGAGTTTTTCTTTGCCATTGACACCTTTATCCTGTTCACTGGGGTTTTGTAAGGCCCTGTCCTTTGTAAAGCTACTTTGGAATAATAATGTAAAATGCATTATGTAAATGAATTATAAAACTTGTGAACTATCAGTGACCATTGAGCACAGAAGAGATGGGCAATATCAGCACAGAGATCACTCACAAACACGTGTGATGTAGGCACTGTAGCGTTACTGTGCACGGTGTCCCTCAGGAGCGCCATCCGAGTCTTCAGATCAGACTGTAACCGCCTCACTTCCTTTGCACTCATGATGATGTCCGCCTGATGAAAACACGAGCAAAGGGTTAAACTGTTATATTCATTTCTCAGATGTGTTAGACGAATCACCCAGAAACATGCCACGCATGGCCAATAAGAAGCACATATTCCAGAGACTGAGAAACATGTCTGGGTGCAGCAGATTAACCAGCTTGATTAAACATCTTAACAAGGTTCAACCGGCCAACAAAATATAATCGAGGGGAGCTTGTATCCACCACAAAAAATGGGCAACTTTTTATCTTACAATTCTAAAAAAATTGCATTTTCGAGTTCGGCCTTTCCAAAATTCTGACTTTATAACTCTATAACTCTTTAAGGCCTGGTTTCACAGACAGGGCTTAGATTAAGCCAGGATTGGGCCTTAGTTCAGTAGCTTTTATAAACATGGCGTAGAAAAAAACATTACTGGTGTGCATCTTGAGACAAAACAATGCAATGCATTATTGAGCATATTGAGTTTAATTTTATCTTAAAATATGTCAGTGCATATTGAAACAGCTCAATAATGCATTTTAGTCTGGGACTAGTCTAAAGCCTTCTCTTTGAAACCGGAAGCAAATGATGTGATGCCGCACTTTAAACGCCCCCTGAAATCAAAATGTTACTTTTACTATGAATATGTTAGCCTTAAGGTTATGAATGAGCTGGTGTGTTCCAAAACAATGAAGAAATTTGAATTTAGGAGATAAAAGCATTCAAAACGTCCAGTCTCTCACTCCCGCTAAAATGATCAGGGATTTTAATGACATCACTGTGAACTTCAGCTTCTCATCACATCTCCTGTCCAATCAAATGCTCTCTAGAATCTGAAGCTCCGCCCCCTGCGCTGTAAACACCACCTGGCCAAAGCGACCGTTGACACTCACGGAGCAATATGGGTCAGAGATGTCAGTTCGGTTGCTCAAACACAAGTTTTATTCCGCTTTCTAACTGTACGCTGGTTAAAAGGATCTCCAGCTAGTTTGACAATTTATTGGGTTAGCGATACCATTTACACCCGATGTTTTTGTTGTAGCGAGATACTTTAAAATAACGTTTTTACCTGTAAGTCGCCATTGTTGTTTTTACCCATTGCATTCTGGGCCGTGACGTAGCCTGGTTCCAGCACCGCTACAAACACAAGGCGCGTGAACACTAACGTTATCAACTATTACCTCAATTAGCAAGCGAAATGTCTGCCGTTCACCCTTTTCAGTTCGAGCCTGAACGTGCCGTAAATACGGAGAAAGGTTCACTGGATGCTAACGTTAATCATCTCGTAGCCGTAAGTGAGGAGGAGCAGGAGGAGAGAGTAGGGCACACAGTGGTGTGGCTGTGGATATTGTTTACCAATGCTTACTGAAAGGGAGAGTGTTTGCTGTAAGGAACTCCACTTCATATCAGCAGCAGTCCAGGGTAAGGTAGCTAGAGTAGCTATATTGATTAACCATAACTATATTGGCCTGAAGAATTTTTAAATAATCTTCCACAGTAAATGCATATTATAGCCTAAGAACAGGATACTTGTTTACAGATTTACCATGCATCATTGCCCATCCTAATTTTGAGGCAGTTTGTCTCAGATGTACTGTGGGCTGCCCTCGTCAGCCTCCATGACAGATGGAGCGCTGGTTTACCCAGCCGCGATGCAGTTACTAACAGGCAAGTCTAACATGAACATATTTGTTTAGAATTGACCCTTCGCTAAGCCCCGCCCTCCTTAGTTACTGTTGCTACGCCTGTCAAGCTTTCGCGGCTGCCACGTCTATTACAGTGTGAATCCACCGGTGTCAGACATTCTCAAGGAGATATTTAGTCATTTTTGGCGAACAGGTGAAATATCTGAGAGAGCAAGACAAAAGGGACAGCAGTATGCATTCGAGGGATATATCCACGACATAATATGCAACCGATTAGAGAGTAATTTAATCAAAACTGAAGCTAAAGCCTATAACGTTAGGTCCCAGCGCAAGCAGCAGCCGTCTCCTTAGCAGACCATTCACATGGGAAACACACAAATTGAGGAACAGCTATGTTCATGCACAGCAGAGTAAGTGAAATGTGAAAATAATCTAATAATTACAAATCAAACAGCTTATCCATCAATCTAACACCGGGAGAGCCGCGATCGGATTGGGGTAAAGTTACAGGGGTAAAGTTAGTAGGCTGTCGATTAACAAAATGCTGAAATATATTTTAAAGTCTGTCAGTGAGCCTCCGTCTTGCCTTTAATCGTCTTATTTTACGTTCAAATATATGCATTATGAACAAAGAACCGCCATTATTTCCAAGCAATAGGCGTTTTTTTTTGTTAATCCTGTCGACATTTAGTTGTTAATGGGTCTCCACACTGCTTGATCCACGCCCGGGATTTCTCCCCTTTGGCTTTTAGGTTTCGGGAAGAGAAAAAATGCCACCCCACCGTCCAAACTTGTAGAATACCGGGTATCAGATTTGCACAATCCATACGCACAACGCGTCGGCATGTTTCCCTCGCTCGAAAGCTTGACAGACCTCCGCGCCTAGTTACGGTTGCTAAGCCACGATTGGCCAGTGGCGGTTTTCGGGCGTGGCTTAGCGAAGTGTCAATTGTATAGACGGTTTCAACGGCAACAACATAAACAAACGTTACTGCGCATGTGCGCTTTTGTGGCCCAAACTTAACTTCCGGTAGTGTCAATAACAACAGAGTTCATCTGTAGAAACCATAGACTTTTTGTGAGAAAAAAGTCAGAATTGTGAGATAAAAAGTCTCAATTCTGTCTTTTTTTTCTCGCAATTGCGACTTTATTTCTCAGAATTGCAACTTTATTTCTCACAATTCTGACTTCTTATCTCGCAATTATGAGATAAAAAGTCTTAATTATTATTATTTTTTTATTCTTCATGGCCGGAAACAAGCTTCCATAATTATCTGTTGCTTATCATGAGTTTGTTACCTGTAACGAAGTGAGAGCTACAGATCCTTGAATTCTTGCCTGGCTGCCAAGCCTCTCATCGCACAGCGGTGATCCACGCTCGCCGTCTCCCTTCGTTTTTAGGAAACCGAAATTTTTTATTTTTGATAAGGTATTTGTCCCAGAGCCTCAGGTTGCATCCCACAACACAACAACCTGAGCCCAACTTCAGTCTGCTCATCACCTTAATTTTCACTGCGTTTGTAGTCGGCGCCATATTACCAGAGAATGATATTATGATTATGATATTACCGGTTAACAAACACAGACCGGAAGTTAACTTCGGGCAACGCGCGTGCGTTCGATGAAACCGTCTATAACATATTATTATATGGCTTGGCTGAATTCCAGTGTAGAATGCGGTGTGTTATTTCTTGATAACAGACGCTGCTAAGTATAACAGACCGTTGCCATAAAAAACAGAGCGTTGCTATGAAAAACAGAGCGTTGCTATGAAAAACAGAGCGTTGCTATGAAAAACAGAGCGTTGCTATGGACGCAGCAGGATTCTAACCAGAGACGGAACGGACTATTTTCTTTAGCGGAAGCAATACAATCGTTTTTAAATTAAAAAAATCCTTTTTAAATCAATATTTTGTGTCAAATTATTGATTTATTTGGTAGGTAGCCATGTAATATGTGGGATAATGGCTTCGCGTCGGGCTCCCGCATCAGCTTGTCGGGGTTGTATTTGCTATAACAACCCTACTTAGTTTGGCCAACACTGAAAGTTTTTCCAGTAGCCGATAAAGAATCTAGACAATAATACAGCGCAAACATTATTGGCTGGCATGTATTGGCACAATGTGGCATTTTATCTCTCTAGGTGGGTCCGACGATGAACTGTAGAAGAGTGTGTCGGCCTGCCGCGAACGCTCGCCTCTGACGTGTTCTTTTTAGTTTAGCGCTCAGGACCGTCGTGCGTCATCAACAATCGATGGGCCATAGTACAAAAAAGCTGAAAAAAAGTAGTGATCGCGCTTTTTTATTTTTCTTAATCATGAAAGCGTTTCAGGTATTTTTAACCAAGTGCCTTAATTAGGAGGGGTATTGACATCATATCTAGAGTATCACTAATTTGGCAAACTAGCCGGAGATCCTTTTAAGAATGAAATGGCTAGAATCTACTCACACCTCTCCCTTTGAATCCAGCGTATCATCAGCGCTCGTATACGCTTCCATGGTGTTGTCAAGTACAACTCGCAGTCTGTGAGGTGAACTAAACTATTGGCTATTTGAAAAGGGGGAGGGGCCATTTACTCAATATGTCCCGCCTTCGCTTCCTGTTTCAGTGGAAACTACGCCAACGCATCGTACAGAGCCGCGCGATCCAAGGCACTTCAGTGGGCCTTCGACTGTGAAACCCACCAGTATGAGTTTGAGGAAGGCCTCGTGTTGTCTTGTGTTATACAGAGCCTGCTTGAGCAGGTCTGGGTGGACAGGGTCCTCGGGTGGCCCTGTGTCCTGCTCCGAGATCTTCTCCAGCAGGGCTGTGTACTGCCAGGCCAAGCGCTGAGCTCCCGCCAGTTCACTCTCTGCATCTGCGACTGCGGCCGGCACCGCCTCGCTCAGGATGGCCGGCACTGCAGGGGGAGACACACACACACACACACTGATGCTACAGTCAGGACAGCGAGAACATTGTGAAACCAGCACGTACAGTTCTGGATGCCCTCTCCTCCTTTCTCGTTGTCCTTGTTGAAGAGGCGTATGCCGCTGACGATCAGAGCCAGTTGAGTCAGCTGCTTTTCCTTGTCTTGTTTCAGCAGAGACATGAAGGTTGCCAGCTGGGACTGTGGAAAGACGCTCTGCAGAGCCGCTGCAGCACACACACGTCACACACAGACGCATTACACAGCTGCAGGACAACATTATCTGGTCTTACAGGAGATTTCAGAGATCTGTGCTTGATGTTGTTATAGCAGTGATCATATACGGTCAGAAACACACTGTAGAAGTACTCAGACATGACTAATACTTTATTATTAAACTACGCTGTATTCATAAAGTAAGCATTATGAATTTAATCTGATAGACAGATGAATATACAGTGAAGTGTAATTCATTCCCATGATGCAAAGCTGGATTTCCAGCATCATTACTCCAGTCTTCAGTGTCACATGATCCTTCAGAAATCACTCTAATATGAGGATCTGATGCTCAAGAAACATTTATGATTATTATCATCAATGATGAAAACGTTGTGCGGCTTCAGATATTTGTGGAAACTGTGACACATTTTATTTTTCAGGATTCTATGATGAATAGAAAGTTCAAAAGAACAGCATTCATTTTAAATACATGTTTTTGTATCTTTAGAAATGTCTTTACTGTCACTTTTGATCAATTTATCCACACTGACTAAAAGTACCGGTATTCATTTTTTTTTATCTAACCCCAAACTTCTGAATCAGTACATTTCTAAATAATTACGGGGTCAGCAAAACTAAACTACCGTATGAATGTCATTGAATTAATAGATAACAATGTTAGTTTTAAAAAATGTCCAAATCCTTACGGGATAAAAAAAGGCTTAATCTTAGAGATTATTCTTAGTTGGAAGACACTAGTTTTGACAACTGTGTGTATGTTTGTGAAACTTTAAAGCACTATCACAAACCACACTTTTTATCAGATGTTTCCTCAATGTGCCCAGCTTAATTTCAGCCGTGTCACCCAATTCAGAGGAACCAAAAAGATTGACCTCAGTTTTAGATTAATTTAAGCTAATCTTCCAGACATCGGGCCTTAACCTCTTCTAATCAGGTCAGCAATGTTCCCAAGGCAAAGGAAGAGTTTGGTTTAAAGGGAATCATCCGTGTAACTATGAAACGCCATATTTACCCCAAATCATTCCTGAAGGGAGCACATACAGAGGAAAGAAAATAGGTGCTAAAATAGATCCTTGGGGGACACCACATGATAGGATAAGAACATGATGATTGATCGTATCGAACGCTGCTGTAAGATAAAGAAGTCGAAATATATATAGTCAAATTAGCAGAATCGGTTGACAGATACATGTCATTGAAAACCCTCAACAAAGCGGATTCTCTAAATTTGATGTGTTTTTCAGATATAATTTTTATCAAGAAATGTCTATAATTTTCCAAGATCTTAGCCAGGAATGAAGGCTAATTTTCGTAACACTTTATTTCGATAGTCCACTTTAGACATTCTACTAACTATAAGTAACTTTGCAGCTACATGTCAACTAACTGTCATTAGAGAATTAGTAGACTGTCTGCTTAATATCTGCTAACTCTTTATTTTGTTGGTCCCCCAACAGATATTCTACTGACTATTAGTTACTTGGCAACTACAAGTCAACTTATTCTCCTAACCCGAACCCTAACAACTAACCCTAACCTAACAGTCTACTGAAAGTCTTCTACACTCTAATGAGAGTTAGTTGACATGTAGTTGAAAAGATACTTATATATAGCCACAAATTGCGACTTATGACAGGTCATGTGGTCAGGGTGACATGTGCATGTGTGTGTAGTTCGGCTCCGGCGTGCGGTGCAGTACCTGTGGTCTCCCTCACGGCGGCGATGTCTGTGGCCGAGCCGAGGCCGGAGCGCTGCATGACGTAGCTGACGATCTTGCTGTACAGGCCCTGCAGGTCCTCTCTGGTCTGAGCTCGACAGTCCGTGATCTCTCTGCTCAGAGACAGCAGACGAGACTGCAGGACCTTCTGCTGCATCTCCACAAACTCACCTGACACACACACACACAGATCCCTAGGGCAATGACTGGAGCTCACCTGCAAGATTAGCTAAACAATAAATGTGGCCGCACTTTAAGCATCAGATCAGAAGCAACAGACACGAGGTTACAACTGCACTAAATACATGACTTTAAAAACTGCACTATATAGTTGGTCTTTCGTGAACTGCACTGCACGACTAGTAGAGCTGTTAGATAAGTCATAATTCTGATTATGTGTATGTTAGGGGTGTAGCGATACGTGTCACGATTCGATACACATCACCATATCTCACCATATTACTGCGATACTCCAAGACATTTGGTAAAAGGTTCACAAAAAATCTACTGTTGATTTAAATGCTAGATTTGTGTTACATTGTGTGTGTAAATGAACAGGCTTGGACTCAGTGTTGGAACCCAAAGCACAGGACAATAGAGACACCACAATAACAATATCCATGATTCTGGAGATGAAAACACTGAGTTATTATAGACGAATATGCTTGTGCTGTCACTGACTAGATATATTTAATATAATGTCGGCCACTTTTACTGCTAACATCAGGCGTTTGGCATTATCAGCACACACAGGTATTCCCCCACTGCATTATTATACATTATATATAGTAGTTTAATGCAGTATTGACACTAAAACTCTGTAAACTTGATTTTTTTTCTCACACAGTAATTTTTTTCATTTTGGGTGAACTATCCACAATACAGATTGTTGCATTTTTTTGTTTTTGTGATATAATGTGCCACGATATATTGTCCACCCCTAGTGTCTCTAGTAAATGCTGCTCCTGTCTGTCTTCATGAGTTTAAACAGCGCCGGATCATGACGTGACCAGCTCGTCACTTACGTGGAGATGTGTAGTTCATGTCAAAGTAAACCTGCATCTTAATGGTGTTTAGAGTTGGACTCGCCTGGTCCATGAGTCGGTCCACACACAGCTGAAGACATACAACACAGAGCCATTGAATCAGTCACGTTACACTGCTCCCGCAAACAAGCTCTCTTCATTACCTAGATAGTAAAGTTTGACTAGACAAACTTTGATGTTTGGGTTGAGAAAGCCTGGCCTGAATGTTGGAAGCAGATTTTATATATTTTTAAGGGTCATAAAACTAAATATTCTGAGAGTATGTGTGTTCAACATCATAGAAGACAATGTTACCAATCCGTTAGTTTTACTATTTCGAGAAAAGTAGTTTTCATCTTCCGGGTTTAGATGAGTCTTGGACTCGTTGGTGTCTCATAATTATTCATGTCCTTTGAGAAGACACCTTGCTTAATTATCCACGACCGCACGATTTCCTATGACAGGCGCTTCAAACCGTGAAGAATGAGTTTGTTTTTGCCTTATAAGAGTTTCTGCGTGGCATAAGTCATGTGACGTTTCGAAATATCAATAAATTCACTCTTTTCTCTCTTTATCCCTGGTCTTTTATTTGTCCTCTTCATATGTATGTAAATGATTCATAACACTTCCCCATACAAATGTTTTTTTAACCATTTTGTCCTCCAGAAGATGTTTGGGTATTTGCATATGTTTATTGAATAAAAAATAAATAACTAAAAATCAGTGGTTCACCTTGGCTTTTAGCAAAACTTATTTATAATAATAATTTTGTATGATTTAGATATTATTTATGTAATTATTATACCTTTAATCCATTACACATGTGCAATTTTAGTTTATCAATGACTAAGCACTTAGTTTAAATTAATATAAATATATAAAGGTGATATAAATAAGCGTTAGAAGATAAAGCTATAGAAATGACTACATGTGAGCTTAAATGCTCAATTCTCTCTATATCAACTAACAGCATTTTTAACATCAACTTTTACTAGCACTGATATAGCAAGATTGTTTCTTTTAGTTGTGCTCTTTGATGGACAGCTCTTTTCTCCCCACGGTGTAAATTTGTTTCGATTCTTAATATTTTTCAATCTCGTAATATTCTGCCGAAGAGAGAAGTGAACCTCAGTTTCTCTGCTCCTCAGCATGTGATTGGCTGTCCACCACTGATGTCACCATAACTCAGTATAAAGCTGAGCTGACAGAAAGTGGATGATCAGTGTCATGGTTGGATAGGTTTGGTTTTGTCAACTCTAAACTAATCCTGTAACCCTGAGTTTGTTCACTCTCATCATGCTACGGTTAATACCATCACCCATTTAATTTTTTTACGTTTTGATTACATATAGTATAATTAAAAGTAATCATAGTAGTTAATAGTCCCTGATTGGCCGGTTTAGAACAAACAACAAGCCCTGAAAATGTATCAAATAACACATATTACACATATACTTGATATTTAATCTCATTAGATGATTAGGTAATTGCATTTAATATATTTTACTTTTAATGAAACATTGTTTAATGCATGTTTGGCCTGAGTTTTTGCTGCATTTCCACAGTTCTGACCAGCAGAGGCCATCAGTGCGTGACGATTCGAACGCCTCAAAACAGTGAATCATTTTGCGAAGCAATCGGTTCAATTGATTCAAAGCTTTGATTCGCTTACTGTGGCGTGAGAACAGTCAACTGTGTGAGTCTCGCGCTGAATACCTGAAAAACTGGGTTTTATTAACCATTTAAAGGCTGTTTTAATACTTTTTTCACTCTAAATAACTTTCTGTTTACCTCTATGAGTTGCTGCACATCTTGCTTTGTAAGAGTCCTGTCCACGTTAAAGTGATTCCTGGGGTCCAGAACAACAGCTTTGACCTGAACACACACGTAATGAGCTACAAACACATTCATCAGCTTTATCTGTGTGATTCTCAGTCACTCACCATGAACGCGATGAGCGTCTCGGACAGAGTCTGTCCTCTGCTCGAACATGTCTGCGCGATCTCGCGGATGATGTTTCTTATGACGCTTTCAGCCTGTGTACTCGACATGTTTCTCAACTATAACATATGCAGGGTTTTAACTGTAAAATGTCGCGAAGCCTTGTGTGGTGTTGTGCGTCGAGTTGTTGTCATGGAGACGGAGAGTGTGCGCTTCTGAAACGCGCCGGAGGAGGCGCTGCTCCACCGACCAAAACCGCCCGAGCCTGTTAGTGCACTCAAACAAACACACACTACACTAGTGATTACACTAAAGACAACCGATACAGGCCTGCGTTAGTCTCGAAAGGCGAAACCCCCTCCAAATATTGACTCAATATCAATATCTGTGTACACCGAAACAAACCCCACTGGCTGGGAACGGCTGGAAGGATAAGAGAGTATGAGGGCTTTAATAGCACAGTGCTGTTTTCCTGCGGCAGTAAACACACAATTCAATCAACTCTGACCCTCATTAACGCAAAACATCAGCAGCTATATAGTTATTTAGTAGCAGCAAATAATTTAGACAGGAACTTTTGGCTATAAGAACCATAAAACAGTATCAATAAATCACTCTGAAACTGAACATTCAGTCAGAGATTGTGAAAATAAACTATAGGCTATCATAAACTATACTGCATTGGTGATGATGGGAAGAAAAGCTTTATCTGAACAACACACTCCTCAAAGTTCATATATTTATTGTTGTGACGGATCAAAAGATGACAGACTTGTAGTGATAAAAATATGGTAGCACATGACGGGAGTGAAAGCCTGAACCGACCGCCTGCTGAAAGTGAGTTCCTTCTGGTTTATAATCATTCACAGCAGCTTAACCTCAATAAAAAAATAATCATTTGATATTCATGTACAGTTAAAATTGATACAATATTATATAACATACAAAAATTCCTTCAAAGACAATACTTTTTTCTGTATCATTGTTGATTCTCACTCACTTTTGTTTTGGTTACCCTTTGTCAGGGTTGACACTATTTTGTTTTATGTGAAGAAAACTCAGATTTGTTCAATATGTTATACTGTCTTATGTTTCCAATGTTCACAAACCATGGAACAAATCTCTGTTCTCTTTATGGATATTTGTCCCCCGTCTGCTGCAATGTTTCCTGATACATGGCATCTACAGCTCAAAAGAGTTTCCCATGAGCAGCTTCCAGGTGGTGTTCTTCTAAACCGATGGCTGTGATTCAATGTAATGTAATACAGAAGCTAAAGGACTGAGCTTTGCTCATGGAGTCTTGTATTCACAGTAAATGACAGCTTAAGCAGTAAACTGATGAAAATCCTTCATTATATCGTCTTGTTTGTAAATCAGCATGAAAGGGAAGTTGCACTGGTCTTTTCATCCCTATTGTGTCGGATATATCCGAGTGAAACACTTCAGAAGAGAAGAGATGCTGCAAGAGGTTATTCTGATTCAAGATTATTATGAGACGCATGAATTAAAAACAATAATGATGTGCACTAATAAATCATTTGATAAATACTTAAATATTCCATAAAAACATAGATAATAGATGAGGCAAATAGCAAGTGTACAGTGTAAAGTCTCCTTCATATTCTCTCTCGAGTCAGTGGCGTTACTGCTCTGTTATTCTGGGTTGGAGTGGATTATAAGGCCCCAGTGGCGCTCCATATGGGTGAAGTCATCTTCCTGCTCGGCGCCTTCCTCTGAGGACTGCCTCAGGACCACGTTAGGCAGGAGTGACACGGCTTCGGTCTGGATCTGTGGCTCGTCCTCGAGACCCAACGAGCCCATCAGAGGGATTGTCAGCTCTCGAGTCGCTGGGCTCCAGTCCAAAAATATCCGTGCTTCCACTTCCTCGTCGTTCTGCTCGTCCTCACCGGCGTCCTCACAGGCGTCCTCAGGCTCAGTGGGGTCTACCGTGAGGCCTTGAGTCCTGTACGGGCTGAGCTCGGCCGGACACTGGCCCAGAGCGTGGAAACCGGCCGGCAGCACGATGCCGTAATCTCCTGCCTCGCTGTGAGGAGGCTCCTGTGGCCACGGCTCCAGCTCGGCCTCCTCTGCTGGAAGAGCTCCAGATCCGGCGGGCGGCGGCTCGTGCTGCAGCGCATAAGACACGGGCGGCTCCGGCACAGCGTTCAGAGCCCGGGCCGCGGACGAGTCTTCGGCAGAGACGGGCAGAGGCAGAGCCGGAGGACAGAGCGCAGACCACTCGTCTTCAAGCCCACCCATTTTTAACACGTTAATGATGACTGTTGGAGGCATTTCCGGTTGGAAGGTTTGCAGCTTCTCACTGAATCGAGCCATGTGCTGAAATGACAAACGTACCGCTTTAAAAGTCAGCTTTATGTCTACAGCACTTCATACAATACCGTTTCAAAGCAGTTTCACAGTAATAAAAAGGAAAATAATTGAATGATGCAATTTTCATCAGATATCAAGATAAATTCAAATTCTGCAACTCTAAAAAGACAAAAGATCTGACTACTATCTCACTACCTGTAACCAGGGTTTGTAAGTAACACCCGCAAACACGCCAAATGTGGGTAATAACTAATAACAGAGACAATTTATACTGTATAGAGACATGCCACTTCCTAAATCCTCAATACAACTAAAACCCGTAACGCCAAAGATGGCGGTTGTGTGCACATGTCCCGCCCCTCCCGCTGGAAAGCCAATCGTCTGCTTTTAACAGTCAAGCCGGGAAACATGTAAGCCTATCGTCTGGTTCCACTGACACATGCGCACAGTTGAGGTTTGCGACAGCGGAGACGAGAACCCTTGCGCATGCATAGTAAACGTATAACCTGTGGGGGAAAAGGCGTTTTAAACTTTATTTTAGGGCAAAGTCATCAAACTTTTTCAGCGTTTTTTATCATATTTTACTGCTGTTTCTATACATGCAGTTTTTATGTCCCGGTGACCAGTGAAAGTGCAGTTCTGACTCTCTGCCCATTCATTTAGATAGGAGCCTGGTCTTGTTAGTCCGAAATAGCTGCCCGGAGGCGTGGCCAAGATGGCGGCCGAGTGGCAGGACTTGCCTAAAAGGACTTTGGTAATAATCAACTATGGCGGGAAACGCTGTCAAATCACGAGCCGCTTTGGTGCGTTACTTATTATGTTTGCTCACTTTGCTGGAAGTTTGTGTAAGTCAAATCTGCGCAGATTTAGCACAAATACTCAACTCGTGAGATCATGATGTATTAAATACAGCGTATTGCACAGAATCTGATCATATCTGGCTTATCTGAACACACACAACAAATAACGGCATGCTTGTTCATTTGCATTGAAGCAATAGCGAAGATTAAAAAGCATTTGGTTAACAGAAAAGACATTGCTATTTTCCAGCATCCGACTCTTTTTTTTTTTTGTTCTTTGTACTGTATTGATCATCTGTCCACCTCAAATATCTTTTTGGTGATGAGGATGAAAGAGGAAGGGAGGAGATGCTGGATGACATTTTTTTTTATAAGAAATGAATGTATGAAATCCACATTTTATAATATATATAAGCCGTGTCAGAGTTAATCTAGTTCATTAATTATTTATTTTGACTAGTAGAAGTTCTGAATGGCCTGTAACTTAATTTAGTAGCCAAATTGGCAGGTGAGTGAAAAAGTTAATTTCAAACCCTGCCTGTAACATGTATGCCTGTTTCCCCTGTCCTGTCATTTGACCCAGTTTCCCAGAGTGTCTGATTGTTGCATTCCTATCACCTGTTGTTCCATTAAAGGCAATGGCACACCGAGTCCGAAATTTGCGTCCATCATAAAAAAATCGAATTGGGTTTGATTGTCTGCGTTTTCCGCATCCGTAGTAAGCAGTTTGAACGGTGTTTTGACAATTCAGAGCCACCGAAGCACGAATACGAAAATTTCGGACTCAGTGCGCAAGCGCCTTAACTCTTTAGTTTTTAAGCCCTGAATTTTCCTCTGTTTACGGTCCTGTCTCATTAGTGTGTTCGCCTAGCCTGGGAAAACCCAGACAACTTCCGGCAAATTTAGATTTGCTCTGAAAGTTAGTCTGGCAAAGAGCTCATTCAAGCCCATTTCCAATCTGTAAAAATCGCGGCACCAATCAGAAACGTTGGGGCGGGCTTTACACGATGACGACAGCGCTGGGATTTTGAAGCAGATTTTGTAGCCTACATTACAAAGATGGATGCCGCCGTCGAACATCACTCGTTCCAATCAGCTATCGCGTCTGTTTTAAGCCATTTGAACGTTTCCTTTTAGTTAAAAACCGAGCAAAGAACAACACTCGGAGATGTGTCTCCGCCGCTCTGCATACGTCATCTCCTTCATCGCTGTGATTGGGTTTAGGTCTATCCGCGACGTCCGTTGGTGACGCCCCTCTGGAAATGATTTGTCTATGACGCTTTGCCAGACCATAACTCAGTTACAACTGAGAATGCTCTGGTTTTAACCAGGCTAGTGTTCACCTGCAGTTCTCCTACATGTTCCTGTTGGACTATTATATTAATATTGAAAGATTATTGTTTTTTATTTCCTGGTGCGCTACTTATTATACAACACGAGAAAATGGAACTAACAAACACACACTACTGTTCGGTATATTTATATATATTATTATATATATATATATTTTTTTATACTTTTACTGAGCAAGGGTGCATTAAATAATATTAAAAGTGACAGTAAAGACATATAATATTTTATATACATATATAAAGCTTTTTCCCCCCTTTCTTTTTCAATTGAAAGGTGCCATTCTGTTTTGGATAAATGCAATGTCTTTTAACCGGTGGTGCCCTAATCAGATGCTGATGAGCCCAATACAAATAAGCCTCAGAGATTGCGGTCATCTAACAGCGTGTTTGCTCCGCTGCGAGTGTGTGGTCATCTAACAGCGTGTGTTTGCTCCGCTGCGAGTGTGTGGTCTCTTACAGCGCTCTTGGGCAGGGTCTGCCTGTGGTCGGTGATGTAGCAGTGGACGAGCCCGGCGAGCACCGCCAGCACACACAGACACAGCGCAGACGGCAGCACTCCTCCCAGCATGGCAGCCAGCAGCTGATCTCTGAACGGGTCTACAGCACAGAGAAAACATCAGCATCAGCTTACACACACACACTCACACACACACGAGGAAGTGCAGCTCAGAGCACGCGGGGAAAACACCTCAGTTACAGCCATTCATATTATGCACGAACTGATAAAGGGTTTAAAACAACAGCAAAGATTTCCTTAACTTGTCCTGTCACTTATGACAATCGAATACTGCTCAAACCTGTTCACCGGACAGTCTGAAAGTGAAAACACAAGAACCCTTCACGGGTTGATGGCGGTACCTTTGGGAGTCTCGACGCACAGCTGCTCGCTGGGTTTGTAGGCCAGAGGGAGAGTCTCGGATTTGGCATAAACCACCAGGCAGAACCGTGTGGAGAAGTCCAGAGGGCCCAGCCTCAAGCTCCCGTTCGTCAGACGCATGTGATTCTGGGGGAAAACAAACAATTTAATTCGGCGGAGTAACCCACACTCTTTAAAAACAAAGGTTCAAGATGGGTTTTTCACAGTGATGCCATATAGGAACTTTATTGTGAACAGATCTTAAAGTCCCCCTGTGCTGAAAATCCAGCTTTTAAATGTTGTTTGTGTGTCTATGTGGTTTTTAATACGCTTAAAGACAAACAATGTGTAAATTTATAAGTCGACAGCATTGCTGAGTTTTTTTTTCTACTCAGGGAACCAAAAACACGGTTTGAAATCGCTGGTGTTTCTGACGTCACAAACTACCTTGTAACCAATCAGATCAACGTGTGATCGTCAACCAGTGGATCTCTGAGCTGAGGGAGTGAGTGGAGGCGGGGCTCATCTGCATATTCATAGAACCGGGTTAGGGTGTAGAGTTACATTCAAGATATTTTAAGGAAAAAAACGTTTAAATATGTAATTTTGGTGAACAATTTTGATGAGTTTTAGGGGATAAAATGAAAGAACACAGGGGGACTTTAAAGAACCATATTTTCTTAGTGTGAGGAACATTTTAAACACCGTTTTCCATTGTAAAGAACCTTCTGTGGAATAAGAAGGTTCCATGGATGTAAAATGTTCTTGATGAAACCACCGATGCAAATAAAGAAGCTTTATTTATTCTCAAACTCAAGTAAGGAGCACTTACTGTGTGATTGCTTCTGCTGTTGAACACAGAGAGGTTATAGACCATGTGTGAGAAGATGGTCATCAGCGACCTGCCTTTCTTGGTCCCCTTAGTTCTCCATCTGAAGGGCCCCTTTATGGTGACGTTCATGTAGTTGTGCAGCAGATTCACTTCCACCAGCGGCGCTCCGATAACCGCTGCGGGACAGAGATCGAGGAGCTCAGAGCTGATAATCATGTGTCTTTATGAGGGTCAGAGTTCAGTGACAGCAGCCTTGAGTTTGCTTTCACCTGTGATTACATTAATCACACATCAAGAGAACCAATACACCGGCTCCACCTACACATGTATACACATGTAGAAAAGGCATGACCGAGAAGCCAACGTGAGAAAGAGTCCACACAATATGAACACAAAGCCATCTCTATACACCCCAGTGTGAAACATTCCTGCGCCTGAACAACTCCAACAGCGTGTGGTAAATCCTGAGTCACTACATTCCAGCACGACTATCCTTCAGTGTAAAGGGTGTTGCAGGGTTGGACTGGAGACAGAAGTACACCTATAGCTCACTGGAAATTAACTGCGTGGTTTAAAGCATTAGTCTTTCTGTTTCTTAACATAACAAATGACCCCATTTATAGGTTTACAACTTGTGAAACAAGCTCAAGTCTTTGTTGAACACATCTTTGTGGGGAAACCTCACGAGAGCTCAGATTTCTCTGTTGACTGGTGTGAAACTGCTTAGCGACTTCACATACTTCACATATCAGCTGGTCATTACCACACAATAAACTCTTGACAGGCTGATCTGAAGTTTATTGTGCAATAACCGGCTGTCCATTATCTCACTCATTTACATGGAAATATTGATTTGAGTTCAAATTATTTTATACTTTTATTACACAAGAAGAACGGCAGCGAGGAGTGCCCAGGAAAACTGAATCAATGTACCTGATCAAACTGTGTTTATTTTCCACTGTCTGTTCGCTATCATGCTTATAAATAGCTTACTTACCAAATCAATGAATACATATTTTGAAATGAAATACAGATTTTAAAGTCACGATGAATCGTCAGTTCTTTTCTTCCATTTTGTGACATACAGAAAAAGGCGGCGCTTGGTTGTATGCAGCCTTACAGAGAGACTCAGGTTAAACTTTTAGACGCACCTGGACGCTTCTGAGGGGTGAGTTGAGACTTATGTAGTTGTTGTGGAGTTCCATTGATTAATCTAATCGTCTTGCGTCATGTTTAACTTTTACTCAAGTTGACAGTTCCCTGATGTATTTTTAAGACAGCGGTGACATGTTCTGGTCAAATAGTGTTCAGTGCTCGTCTGTGCTCAACCACAGAACAGTTTACATGTTTTGCTCAAACGTCTGCCATTGTGTTTGAACACTTTTGTAAACCAAATGGTTCGCCGTGGGTGTAAACGTGCAGATTAAGGGCCGCTAATATTACAATAAGATCCTCTTCCTACGTCAGAAAGGGAGCGAAATCTGATCGGCTTCTTTTTTGACATGCTTGCAGAGAAAGGCTGACCAAAACAAAGTTACTGGGTTGTCAATATTCATGTTTTCTGGGTTGGTAGAAGCACCGGGGACCCGATTATAGCACTTACACACGGAAAAGGTCAGATTTTCATGATGTGTCCCCTTTAATAAACAGTGATAAAGTACCAAAACAGAAGTGGTTCATCAGTCACTCACTGTCGGTCAAGGGACTGAATCTGCGTGTGCTCTCGCTCCAGAGGGAGTGTGTGTGTGCGCTGACGGCTCGGACTCTGGCGTAGTACTCCTCCAGCCGCTCAAAGGTCTCCTGAGACACGTCACACTCGCTCTGTGTGACGGAGCGGCACTGCTCCACACGCCTCCATCGCAGCCGCCCACTGCCGCTCGCCTCCTCGTCGCCGTATCTGCAGGACAACAGAGGTTCAGGTCTCACGACAGGTTCAGGAGAGCAGACAACGGTCTCACTATTCCTTCATCCCTCCCTACTCTAGCTCGAACTATTCTGGGGTGCGTTTCCCGAAACCAACGCTCCAACGAACATTCGCAAACAGCATCGCAGAGTTGTGTGTGTGAGCGACGGCATCGCAGAGTTGTGTGTGTGAGCGACGGCATCGCAGAGTTGTGTGTGTGAGCGACGGCATCTCAGAGTTGTGTGTGTGAGCGACGGCATCTCAGAGTTGTGTGTGTGAGCGACAGCATCTCAGAGTTGTGTGTGTGAGCGACGGCATCGCAGAGTTGTGTGTGTGTGAGCGACAGCATCTCAGAGTTGTGTGTGTGAGCGACGGCATCTCAGAGTTGTGTGTGTGAGCGACGGCATCGCAGAGTTGTGTGTGTGAGCGACGGCATCTCAGAGTTGTGTGTGTGAGCGACAGCATCGCAGAGGTGTGTGTGTGAGCGACAGCATCTCAGAGGAGTGTGTGTGAGCGACAGCATCGCAGAGTTGTGTGTGTGAGCGACGGCATTTCAGAGTTGTGTGTGTGAGCGACGGCATCGCAGAGGTGTGTGTGTGAGCGACAGATCTCGAGCTGCGGTTAGAAGCAGTTTCTTCTTTGCATGACATGTGGACTCAATAAATCCTGATCTTGAGCAAAATAAGCAAGCGGACATTCAGTGCAATCTATATCTTTCATTTAGAACACATACAAATGTCATTTACGTCTTTTAGTTTGTCAAGAGATTTAAAGAGTTGTTTGTGAAGAGTGCACATGTGTGTAAGAATGAGCTCTAGTGTGTAAGAACGAGTCTATGACTGAATCTGGACATAAAGCAAAACAACAGAAAAATGAGAAATAGTCCTCAGATGCATGTCTGTAATTTATAGCAAAACATCTAGCGTTAATTCGATCTCAAACAGTTTCATTAAAGTAGTTATTACTCCACCACGTGTGTGACATCATTAACCAGCGTGGTTGAATGACCAATTTGCAAGAATTTGGTTTCGGGAGACAGTCGTGACGAGCTAGTTGATTTCTTCAGCGATGCATCGCACTATAGGCTAGTAGTTATTATAGCGAGTTACGTCAATGTGTGGGAAACACACCCCTGAACAACAGCTGACACTCTAGATTTCAGCTACCTTTAACACTGGTGGGCGGAGTTACTGTAAATAGACACTGGTGGGCGGAGTTAGTGCAAATAGACACTGGTGGGCGGAGTTAGTGCAAATAGACACTGGTGGGCGGAGTTAGTGTAAATAGACACTGGTGGGCGGGGTTAGTGTAAATAGACACTGGTGGGCGGGGTTAGTGTAAATAGACACTGGTGGGCGGAGTTAGTGTAAATAGACACTGGTGGGCGGAGTTAGTGTAAATAGACACTGGTGGGCGGAGTTAGTGTAAATAGACACTGGTGGGGGGAGTTAGTGTAAATAGACACTGGAGGGGCGGAGTTAGTGTAAATAGACACTGGTGGGCGGAGTTAGTGTAAATAGACACTGGTGGGCGGAGTTAGTGTAAATAGACACTGGTGGGCGGGATTAGTGTAAATAGACACTGGTGGGCGGGGTTAGTGTAAATAGACACTGGTGGGCAGGGTTAGTGTAAATAGACACTGGTGGGCGGAGTTAGTGTAAATAGACACTGGTGGGCGGGGTTAGTGTAAATAGACACTGGTGGGCGGAGTTAGTGTAAATAGACACTGGTGGGCGGAGTTAGTGTAAATAGACACTGGTGGGCGGGGTTAGTGTAAATAGACACTGGTGGGGGGAGTTAGTGTAAATAGACACTGGTGGGCGGAGTTAGTGTAAATAGACACTGGTGGGCGGAGTTAGTGTAAATAGACACTGGTGGGCGGGGTTAGTGTAAATAGACACTGGTGGGGGGAGTTAGTGTAAATAGACACTGGTGGGGGGAGTTAGTGTAAATAGACACAGATGGGCGGAGTTAGTGTAAATAGACACTGGTGGGCGGAGTTAGCGTAAATAGACACTGGTGGGCGGAGTTAGCGTAAATAGACACTGGTGGGCGGAGTTAGCGTAAATAGACACAGATGGCCGGAGTTAGCGTAAATAGACACTGGTGGGCGGAGTTAGTGTAAATAGACACTGGTGGGCGGAGTTAGTGTAAATAGACACTGGTGGGCAGAGTTAGTGTAAATAGCCTCCGCCAACAATATTGTATGTTTGTTCTGTTGTATTTGTGCTTTTGCTCATAATTTGCAATTATTTGTTCTTATTTTATTAGTGAAAGTTTACTTGTCTTTAACAATATTTAAAATGTATATGCGTTAGGCTAGTCTTTTTTGGTGTCCCAACCTTATTGGTCAAAAACAATAAAGACAATAACTAGGCCTAAATATTTATTTATTACTTTTTTTGTGGCGAGGCTCATCTTGAGACAAAACAATGATACTGACATATTTTAAGATATGCTTTCAGTTAAAACAGCTCACACATGTATTTTAACCGAGGACTGTGACAGCAGGGGATAGTCTATGAATCCGCAAAATACTACTCGGCTCACAAACTGTTTTTGCCTATAGTATGGAAGCATGTGTATTCAGATGCAGGGATTCAGACACTTCTCATGCTGGCCGTGGCTGCTTCTCTACTGAACTGAACGGGCTGTGTTTGATTCGACTCACATGGCATATTCCACAGAGAAGACAGTGTCGTTGGGAGATCCTTCCCCTGGCGTCCATTTGACTACGTTCCTCAGGTTCACGGAGGAGAAGTGGACATTTCCAGGCTCCGGCAGTCCCTCCACTGATGCTGTAGATGAACACGACACAGAATATTCTCTCTTATTATTATGCACTCAGGCCATGTTCACATTACTGACTTGTTGGATTGTTTCCAAAACTTCACAGCGAGCGGCAGCAGGAAATGCAGTGAAGTTCAGGCATTGTTGAGATAAATCAGATTTCATGAAACCACAGGAAGAGGCACAAGGCTGTCTGACGGGTGAATCTGCTTCCTGTTGTTCCACAACATCAACAGATCATCATCACACTCATACAGAAACCCAGAGGATCATAATAAAGATCAGCACATGCGTGTGAACGATCCCGTGCTGTAAAACAGGCTTTATGTGGGGAAGAGAAGATAAGATCCTCATCATAAAACAGAGAATGCACAGCTTGGGTTTAAGGAAGCTTGTTTCCGCCACGGAATAAAAACATTTATTAAGAACTTTATAGGCTATCACGCAATTCTGACTTTTTTTTCTCAGAATTGCGTGATATAAACTAAACTAAAAAAAAAAAAATATGAGGCAGAAAGTCACAATTATTTTTTTATTTGAACTTATTCCGAAACAAAAAGCTACAAGAGAAACACCTTTCTTGAAATAGCTCCAAACAGACTTGAAATGACAGATATCTGTACGGTTCACTTAGCCTATATTGTTATATTATTTAGTAATCACATAAATGATATTATATTAATAATATCTATGACTTATAGGTTAGACTCTCCATCACATAATGAACAGGCGACATTAAAAGTAACTTATTTAAACAATATAAAGCAGTCCGATCGCAGACAGGTGCGGAGAGAGAGAGAGAGAGAGAGAGAGAGAGAGAGAGAGAGAGAGAGAGAGAGAGAGAGAGAGAGAGAGAGAGAGAGATTTACCTGTCGCTGCTCTCGAGAGCAAACACAGCGCGATCACTATCACGGTCTCCATAGCTCCACACGCGTAATCCTGATCATTCTGTCCTGATGTTGACTCTGGTGAAAGCTGGAATCCTCTACATGTCTCTGGAGCTGATGGAGTGACCGCAACTCTCGGCTCTCAGGTAAAGAGTCCCTCACCTCGCCTCATGCTTCTGCTGCAGGTGTTGCTGCGCTCACGTGACCCGCCCCAGCCAACCGCTGCAGCGGCGTGGGCGGTTTCCTAGTAACGCCAACACGAACTAATTCATATTCATGAGACAAGTCTTCAAAATTCATTGAGCTGTTTCGCCCTCGAGGGTAATTCAGTAGCACTGTGTGTGTGTGTGTGTGTGTGTGTGTGTGTGTGTGTGTGTGTGTGTGTGGTATGACAACAGACTGGTTATACTGGTGTGACTTCATTACTTGAATGAATTACAATAACGTCATCACAATCAGATTCTGTCAATGTCAATATCTATCTATCTATCTATCTATCTATCTATCTATCTATCTATCTATCTATCTATCTATCTATCTATCTATCTATCTATCTATCTGTACTGAAAGTGTTTTTGTCCACATAAAACACTTCCCTGTGACTCTTAAACTGAGCTGAAAATGACTGTTTCAGGTCATGTGACTGTGATTTTGGTTATTTTGGGTGATCCTTCTTAGTTCTCATCATTGTATTCAGTCAAAATAACAGCACATAGTTCTCCTGTCAGGGATCTGAAAGTAAAAACACTTGCTGAAGTACAAAAGATCTGTATTTCTCTCTCTCTCTCTCTCTCTCTCTCTCTCTCTCTCTCTCTCTCTCTCTCTCTCTCTCTCTCTCTCTCTCTCTCTCTCTTACATGCAAATAAGAGGAAATGGTTTCAAACCAATTAGTCACAGAGAGTGGAGTGAGTGAGTGCCACAGGGAAGTTCATTATCTCAGTCAATATCAGCTTTTGAGTCAAAGATCCAATTACCAACATGACATCATGACTTTGCGTAAACATACACGCCACTTTCAATTCAAGTGGCGTGCTATCTATACGCATTTTGAGCTATCCGCGTGTAAGTCCACGGCGAAATCTTTTGCGTGTATGTCTACGCCATTAAATGTCCGAGTGATTCCGCGTGTATGTGTACGCCGTTAAACGTCCGAGTGATTCCGCGTGTATGTGTACGCCGTTAAATGTCCGAGCGAAACGAAGCAAAATCTATATCTGCATCTGTGGAGCGATATTTCTTTTCCTAGGATGGTAGGAGAAGACTCATAAATGATATTAACCCCAGTGACGGGTAGGTTTAGGGACGGGGTTGGGGTAGGTCATATATTTATATATACATAATACAGTAATATAACGTTAAGTCAAAGGCGTTGATAAACACGCTGAAAAGCGATTATGCGTGTTGATAGCACGCCAAAAATGGAAATACGAATTGGCGTGTCATACATACGCCATTTCATGAGATAAATGTTCTCTAGCAGTGGTTATTTATCCATATTGGTTTAGCTTCAGATCTGTTTGTTTGTTTGTATCCTTCAATCTAAACTAGTAATAATAGTAATTTGTAATATATGTTTTGTAACAATATTACCCAACTGTTACGACCCTGTGTTCTGCTTGCTCGCCTGCTGGTGGCGGTGTTGCTCTGAGAGAGCGTGGGGAGATCGCACACACCTGCTTCCTGATTATTTTTGATTATGAAGAGGATAAAAACCTTGGATTGAACATCTCATCTTCACTTCGTCCAGGGGATTGACAGCCTCTGGCGAAGTCATTCGAACCTTTTGATTTACAGCCCATACCAACCTTCTTTTACTCCCCAACCGGATTATGATTTTTACCCTTTTGATTTGAAACCCTAGACTTTGTTATATTCAGTTTATTGTGATTTTTGAGGACGAATAAAATCTTGCAAGTCATTTTCGGTGTACTTGTTTACTTTATGTACGGCCGAAACGAGCTGGCCGTAACATAAATTGGGAGTCTCGTCCGCGATCCTATTGGGGTAGGAAACGTTGGTAAGTATGGGTTGTATGTGTGTATGTTTTTGTGAATGGTTACCTTTATAAATGAGAACTCTGGTGAGGTAGAGTGTTTCCAGCTGGATTGTGAATACAATCCTTCTGTCGGCAAGGCACTGTTTGTTGTTTTGTTTTGTTATTTTGCCTTTCTTGTTTTTGGAGGTTATCCTGGGTGGAGATTAACTCTCTGTAGGGGGTACGCTTCCGGACTTTCAGTTTTACTGATAGTTGCGGAGTTCAGCGTTTAATGTCGCCTCGAGCCCGGTACATCTCTGAAGACCAGGTAGAATTTAGTTAGTGTTTTTCTGCGTTAGGAGCTGGAGTTCTCTTATATTATAAGTGGTAAATCCATTCTACAAAAAGGAAAAAAAGGGAAAATCGTTGAGATTGCGTGTATAGTGCTGTTTATTTTACGCTTACACTGTGTTTTGACTTGTGGGAAGTCTTTGAAAATTTTGTGAATGAGGTTGCGTAATACGGTGACGTAGTTCCTTTTTGAAGCAGTGGCTGGGAATTGTATTTTGAGTGAACAGCGTCTCACGTGTGTTAGCTAGTAGTTTCGATTGTGTTATTGTGCATAAAACATACGAACAAAATGTCTTCGGTGGTCGAGGATTTCTTTGCGTGTCCATCAGAAGCTTTGCTTGAGAGTTGTACAAAGGAGCAGTTGGTGCAAATCGCCGAACGCTTCAGTGTCGATTTTACTTCTCAAGAGAAGAGGCTGAGGGAGACTATGGTGACTACTTTGAAGCGGTCACTTGTTGATAGAGGAGTTATAGAGGTAAGCACTGAGTTAATTACTCCCAGTGAATCGTTTGTGTCTACTCCTGCTGAGGTTTATAGTGAAAGTGAGACGAAATTTCCAGAATTGTCTTTGCAAGAGAAGCAATTGTGTTTAGATGCCGCGAAAATTCGTGCTGAACGAGATGATCGCGCTATGAAAGAGCGAGCGGTAGAAAGAGAATTTGAAGAGAGGAAATTAAATCATCAGTTAGCTATGCGAAGAATGGAGCTTGATTTAGAAGAGAGAACGCTTCAGTTAGAGAAGGAACGTGAAGAGAGAACGCTTCAGTTAGAGAGGGAACGTGACGAGAGAGCATTCGAGATAAAAAAGTTGGAGTTCGAATTAGCAGCAAAGACAGCTGAAGCTTCACAAGCGAATGTGCCTCCTGTTCCACAACAGCATGCGAATGCAGGTGAACCTGTGTTTGATGTTCACAGAAATATGAGATTAGTGCCGCCATTTTCTGAAAAGGAAGTGGATAAGTATTTCTATCACTTTGAACGTGTTGCTTTATCCATGAAATGGCCGAAAAGCTTTTGGACTTTATTATTACAGTGTGTTCACAGGTAAAGCTCAGGAAGTTTATTCTGCACTCTCACTGGAACAGAGTGGTGAGTATGATGTTGTGAAATCTGCTGTGTTACATGCATATGAACTCGTGCCTGAGGCATATTGTCAGAAATTTAGGACTTTGAGTAAAGCTGATGAATGTACTCATGTTGAATTTGCCAGAGAAAAAGAGAACCTATTTGATCGTTGGTGCACTTCAATGAAGGTTACAACTAGAGAGCAGTTAAGAGAATTAGTACTCTTAGAGGAGTTTAAACATTGTGTTCCTCATGCTGTAGCTACGCATCTCACGGAACACAAGGTGAATACACTTTCTGAAGCTGCTATCATGTCTGATGAATTCGTGTTAACCCATTGTGAGTCATTCAGTCCAGTCGGTCTTAAAACCAACAATATGAGTAAGTCTAAGTTTTGCTTTCAACCTAAGACAAAGTCTCCTGTGATGAGTAGGAATAGTAATACAACAGCTGCTGAACATTCTAGTAAACCCGTAGTCTCACGAGACATGGTTTGCTTTTATTGTAAAAAGCCTGGTCATAAAATATCTGACTGTCATACTCTCAAGAGGAAAGAGAGATTGTCGAAACCTGTTGCTTTGGTTTCTACCTCACCATTTACTATTGACACTCGTGATGAGAAAGATCGTCATTTGTCCAGTTCTGGTGATAAATCTGTTGATCAGTGTACAATTTCTTCTGTTGATTATACACCTTTTATCACAGAAGGAAATGTGTCATTGCCTGGTTCAAATGAAACGGTGCCAATACGTCTTCTTCGAGATACAGGGGCTGCGCAGTCATTTCTGTTAGAGGGAATTTTACCCTTGACTTCTGAAACCGCTACTGGAACTCATGTACTAGTGCGAGGTTTTGAGATGGGGTTTGTTGAAGTGCCTTTGCATCGAATCCATCTTTCCTCTGCCATTGTATCTGGTGATGTAGTAGTTGGTGTTCGTTCTGCACTTCCAGTCCCTGGGATTACATTTATTCTGGGAAATGATTTAGCTGGTGGGAATGTTTGGGGTTGGAGTGAAGTGGCAGCTCCACCCATAATAGCATCTACACCTAGGAAATCTGATGTTGGAAATTATAGAGAATTTCCTGATTTGTTTCCAGCTTGTGCAGTTACTCGATCAATGGCTAAACCATTATCTGAAAATCAAGTTGAAGTTCCACTGCATGACACTTTCTTCTATACTGTTCATACAGGTGATTTCAGGATCGGATGTGTCCAAGAGTCCTGAGCAAAGAGACCTGAAGTCCTGTTCTTCGTTGTCTTCTGACCAGAAAGATTCGACAGTGTTGCGACATGAATCTAACGATACATTAGAGGTTCTGTCCACTCTTGAGAAAACCAATGGTGATCTCTCTGATGTTGATGATTGTTCTCTGACTTCTTTGTTCCAGATTTCTCGAGAGGATTTGATTAGAGCTCAACAGAGCGACGACAGTCTTAAAACCTTATTCTCTGAAGTAGGGTCTAAGAAGTGTTCTGATCCTCAGTCTTCTTCGTACTTTCTTGATGATGGTCTGCTTTGTCGGAAAGTGGTGTTGCATGAAGATGGTTCTCTAGAACCTAAAATTCAGATTGTGGTTCCTTTTACGATGAGGGAATCCATGTTGCATTTAGCTCATCAAGGACTTGCTGGTCATGCCGGAGTTCGTAAAACGTACGATCGAGTCTTACGACAGTTCTATTGGCCGAAGGTGAAACGAGATGTGGCAAAACATATTCGATCTTGTCATACATGCCAGATCACCGGTAAGCCAAATCAAAAGTTACCTGTTGCTCCGTTGCAACCTATTTCCGTCGGTTCCACTCCTTTTGAGTATTTGATAGTTGACTGTGTTGGTCCTTTGCCTCGGTCCAAGACTGGTCACCAATACCTTTTAACCATTATGTGTCAGACTACTCGTTATCCGGCTGCTTATCCGTTAAGGTCCATTACTACTAAATCTGTCTTGAAGGCTCTCACTAATTTCATGTCGACCTTTGGAATTCCTAAAATCATTCAGTCCGATCAGGGTTCGAACTTCATGTCAAAACAGTTCTCAAAAGCCCTGCGTCAACTTCGAGTGAAACACAATATTTCTAGTGCTTATCATCCACAGAGTCAAGGAGTTCTTGAAAGGTTTCATCAAACCCTGAAGTCCCTTTTGAGGTCATATTGTGTGGAACTCGATGTAGATTGGGAAGAAGGTCTGCCATGGATGTTGTTAGCGATCCGTGAGGTAATCCAAGAAAGTCTTGGGTTTAGCCCGAATGAATTAGTGTTCGGACATGTAGTGAGAGGACCTACGGCTGTGTTAGCTGAGGAGTGGCGTATGTCTAAACCTTCTGGAAATATTTCAGATTATGTGAGTGGATTCCGGCGTAGATTATATGAGGCACGAGCTCTTGCTAAAAAGAAATTGAGTAAGTTTTAAATAAAAATGCAACAACGCTTTGACAAGAAAGCTAAATTAAGAGAATTTCAGGTGGGTGAACAAGTATTGGCTTTATTGTCTCTACCTGCAAATCCATTTCAGGCTAAATTTACAGGCCCTTACAAGATAGTTAAACGTCTTTCTGATAATAACTATCTGTTGAATACTCCTGATCGGAGGAAGAAGGTACAAGTATGTCACAGTAATCTGTTGAAATTGTACATAGCTCCTGTTTGTCCCGTTACTGTTAATGTGGTAAACTCTTGTGATTCTTTTCCGGAATTGTCATCTTCCTTTTGTAGCCCGAGTAAGGATTCTTTGGAGAATGCTGATGAGGATGAGAGTTTTCTTTCTCGAGGAAAAGTCGACTTAAGAACTCTGAGATTCTTCTTAATCTGTCCTCTCATCTTTCTTATCTGACAGAGAAGGAGAGGAGTGATGTCACTGAGTTGGTGATGTCATTTCCCTCTCTTTTCCGTGATGTTCCTGGTCGAACTTCTATCATAGAACATGATATCGACGTAGGAGCCTCGTGTCCTGTTAAACAGAATGCATATCGAGTCAATCCTTTTAAAAGAGATTTGCTGAAACAAGAGGTGAACTATCTACTTGCTCATGATCTGGCTGAATGTAGTTTCAGTTCATGGAGTTCCCCTTGTGTTCTGGTAAATAAATCTGATGGCTCATATCGATTCTGTACAGATTATCGAAAACTTAATTCTGTTACTAAGCCGGATTGCTTCCCTTTGCCTCGAGTTGATGACTGCGTCGATCATGTTGGCTCTGCCCGATATGTTAGTAAGTTCGATCTCCTAAAGGGATATTGGCAGGTGCCGCTGACTTGTCGAGCGAAGGAATTATCCGCCTTCGTCACACCTGATGCTTTCCTGCAACCTTTCCACCTTGGGATTCAACACATTCGGGGAAAAGATAATGTCATAGCTGACACACTTTCCAGAGCATAACCTAACCTCTGCCTTGTCCATTTTCTTTTCTTTGCATCTCTAGGGCCCAGAGGTGCTGGAGAATGAAGAGAAGACGACGTCCAGAATGTCATTGCGCTTGTTTTGGGTTGTGCCTAATTGCTTTTTCTTGTTTTTGATTTCTAGATTCGTGGCCGAATCTTTTTCTTTTGGAGGGAGGTGTTACGACCCTGTGTTCTGCCTGCTCGCCTGCTGGTGGCGGTGTTGCTCTGAGAGAGCGTGGGGAGATCGCACACACCTGCTTCCTGATTATTTTTGATTATGAAGAGGATAAAAACCTTGGATTGAACATCTCATCTTCACTTCGTCCAGGGGATTGACAGCCTCTGGCGAAGTCATTCGAACCTTTTGATTTACAGCCCATACCAACCTTCTTTTACTCCCCAACCGGATTATGATTTTTACCCTTTTGATTTGAAACCCTAGACTTTGTTATATTCAGTTTATTGTGATTTTTGAGGACGAATAAAATCTTGCAAGTCATTTTCGGTGTACTTGTTTACTTTATGTACGGCCGAAACGAGCTGGCCGTAACACAACAAATATGACAGCCTGTGCTGAGCAACTGGCGCTAATCTTCATATCTTCAACACATCACTGGAGCAGTGTGATGTAAACACTCATTCTGGTCCCCAAACCCCAACTCACTGCACTGGCCGACTGCAGACCCGTCGCTCTCACGTCTGTGGTCATGCAGTCATTAGAGAGACTGGACATCACTGGAGCAGTGTGATGTAAACACTCATTCTGGTCCCCAAACCCCCAACTCACTGCACTGGCCGGCTGCAGACCCGTCGCTCTCACGTCTGTGGTCATGCAGTCATTAGAGAGACTGGCCATCACTGGAGCAGTGTGATGTAAACACTCATTCTGGTCCCCAAACCCCAACTCACTGCACTGGCCGACTGCAGACCCGTCGCTCTCACGTCTGTGGTCATGCAGTCATTAGAGAGACTGGACATCACTGGAGCAGTGTGATGTAAACACTCATTCTGGTCCCCAAACCCCCCAACTCACTGCACTGGCCGGCTGCAGACCCGTCGCTCTCACGTCTGTGGTCATGCAGTCCTTAGAGAGACTGGACATCACTGGAGCAGTGTGATGTAAACACTCATTCTGGTCCCCAAACCCCAACTCACTGCACTGGCCGGCTGCAGACCCGTCACTCTCACGTCTGTGGTCATGCAGTCATTAGAGAGACTGGACATCACTGGACCCCTGCTGGATCCTCTTCAGTTCGCTTATCGCAAAGATCTTATTTGTGGACTTCAGTTCCGCCTTCATTATCATCATGCCGGATCTTCTCTCAGCCAAACTGCCCAAGCTCTCTCTTCCATCCCCAATCTGGATTAGCAACCCCGGGAATCTCACCTCACTGTCAGCACTGGCGCTCCTGGGGACGTGTGCTCGCTCCACTGCTCTTCTCCCTGTCCATGAACCACTGCACTGCAGAAGACCCTTCAGGTGAAGTGCTGAAGTTTGCAGACGACACCGCACTCGTCGGCCTCATCAAGGACGGTGGCGAGTCTGCTTAAAGACTGGAGGTTGAGCTGGTCGGCTGGTGCAGTTATAACACTGGATCTGAACACACTCAAAGCAGTGGAGATGACCGTGGACTGCAGGAGAAACACCCTACATTATTCCCACTCACTCAGCATCATGAACAACAGTGAACATCTGGGACAGCAGTGAGTCGATCGGGTTCCTGCACCCCCACCTCTCAGGACCTGAAGTGACACACACACACACACACACACACACACACACACACACACACACATATACTCTCCACAGTGGACACGGCCTAGCAGAGACTGATACTCCTTCCCCAGCTGATGCTGATACTCATCGAGTCTGTCCTGTGCTCATCCATAACTGTCTGCTTCAGCTCAGCTACATCAGATTCAGGAGACTACAACAGACAGAAGGACGGCTGAAACATCTGTATACATTCATAAAACTACTATACAACGTATATTGTAGCGCACGGATTTTATAGTTGTTGTGAAATTGCTGTTTTATTTTGCACTGGTAGTTATAGACATTTACATTTAGCTGACGCTTTTATCCAAAGCGACTTACAATTGCTATATATGTCAGAGGTCGCACGCCTCTGGAGCAACTAGGGGTTAAGTGTCTTGCTCAGGGACACATTGGTGTCTCACAGTGGATTCGAACCCGGGTCTCTCACACCAAAGGCATGTGTCTTATCCACTGCGCCATCACCACCCCCAGAGTTAATGCGGTGAGTTCAAAATCTCTATTGCTATTGTGTCATTTAAATTCTGTGATGTAATTCTCATGTCAGCATCTGACAATTATTTTCTTATGAGACAGTGTAGAGAAAGAATTCTCTGATAACCGAGGCACTCCTTAATTAAAATGTCTTTATTACAAAAATGTCATGTCCTAAATGGACAACTTTAAAACGCCCACGCGTCTGTGAAGCAGATAGAAAACTGATCTTATAATGACAAAGACACACAAGTAGAAGCAAACACACAGGTGCAGGCAATCAGTGTTAAAGGTCTACAGGTAATTACTGAGACACGCCTCTCACACGGTTCCCAGCATAAAAACTATAAATCACAATAATAAACAGAAACACAGGCTACAAATAGCATGCATATATATTCATGCATACATTGCTAGGGCATGTCTCTCACATGGTTCTCAGCAATGAATCTGTTGATCACAATAATAAACGAAAAACATACAAGCAACAAAATAGCATATTGATAGGGCACGCCTCTCACATGATTCACAGCACTAAAGCTGTTGGTTACATTGTAAGTAAAAAAACACAAGCAACAGGTAGCACGCATATATTCATGCATACACATGCATACACATTCATGCATACACATATACATATATAATACATATGAAAAGTAGGTGATCACAAGAAAAAACAATATTACAGAGTCACAGAAAAGGTCTATAATCTATCTCCTAATTTAATCCTGGATAGTCCATTGCTTTAAAACTACATATCCAAAAGGTTTCACGTTGCAATAACCGTTTTAAAATGTCACCTCCACGTATTGATTTTTTAATAATTTCAATGCCCTGAATTCTCAAAGATGATGGATCACTATGATGTATTTCTTTATAGTGTTTGGCCATAGGGTAATCTTCGTTGTTGATTAGGATTGGGTATTTGTGTTCATAAAACCGTTCTTTTAGTTGTCTGTAGACCTTTAACACTGATTGCCTGCACCTATGTGTTTGCTTCTTGTGTGTCTTTGTCATTATAAGATCAGTTTTCTATCTGCTTCACTATGCCCTGAAGAAGGCTCCATGCCGCTACGCGTGGGCGTTTTAAAGTTGTCCGTTTAGGACATGCCATTTTTGTAATAAAGACATTTTAATTAAGGAGTGCCTCGGTTATCAGAGAATTCTTTCTCTACACTGTCTCTAAGATGTTCTTCCTTGGACCGAAGAGCACCCAAATCAAACTCAAAAGGAATTGAGCACGCCATTCATCTTGAATCTAAAATTCTTTTCTTATCTTAGATGATCAGGAAACTCGTGTGTATGGAGTTGTCCTGGAGCAGTGTGAACATTAAGTCCACAGATGAGAGTCTTGCGCTGGCCAGTGTTACACTCGCGTATAGCGCCCCCTACTGGCGCGAGCCCGTGCAGCGTCACGCACAGATCAGGCGTCAGTGACGGACGCGTCGCGTTATTCGCAGTGACCCATGATAGATTTATTTCGTGTCTTTCCTAGAATGGGCAGTCTGTGACATTGCGAGATAAACAACATAAAGTAGCACTGGTATTACAAAACATGCAGTCACATATCAATCAAATACAGACGTGACACTAATAACACGTTTGAAAAAAATATTGCTGACTTTAATGTGTTTAATTGATATTTAAAATATCACAAAATTAGGCTTTTTTATTATTAATGCCAAGGTATCAAAAAATATAAATAGCCAAAAATGTAAAAATTACAAACAACGAAATAAAGAAAGCAAAGCACATATACAGCCTGTACATAAACTCATTTTAAAAATAAAAACAAACAGAACAGAAACCTTTAATGAAATAAATTAAAAAGTTGAAGCAAGTTTATTGTCTTAAGATGGTAAATGGACTGCATTTATATAGCGCTTTCACAGACCCAATGGCCACCAAAGCACTTTACATTTTGCCTCACATTCACCGACGCACTGCCGCCCCAAGAGCTTTAAGATTCCTCTCTTCTAAAAACAATGAATAAGGGATTCTGATGAGTGAACTTATACGGTGAATGTGAAATTTTACAAGGAACAATAATAGATTAATAATAAAATACTCATTAAATTAGCTCTTTGCATATTAAAGAAGCCAAAAAGTACATCCTTAAAAAGCAAAGAGAGATCATGACAATGACATTTCTCTAACCTTGTTAGTTATTATGTATTTCAAAGGCAGAATCCATACTTTTTTCCAATCAATATGGTCAAACAAATTCTTCAATTGTTCTATTATTACGTGATGAAGGATGTGACAAAAAGCAAAATGGGTCTAGAAGAAGGAGAAGTGTTGGATGATCTACAGACTCTCTAATAAGCAGAACAGCGTCCATTACAGTGGAAAACTACTTGGGATTTACTAGGAAATTGAATTTACATAAAAATTCTTCTTAATTAAAACTAAACCTTCTGAATTGAGTAACATTTTTCTAAAACTAATTATTAAAAAACAAAGACTTCTTCTTATATACAATATTTTGATTGTTCCAAGTGAAGTATCGGTGAGGGGAAAAGTTGTGTTTAAAGATGAATGGTCATGCAAGTAATGCTTTCTTATGGAACTACAGGTGTACAGAAGGAACTGTACTGCACTAATTACTATTACGACGCCAACCGTTTCAGAGGGTCGATTAACACATTTTAATGTCCAATGACCACGAGAGTAATGAAGAGAAAGCAGTTGTACTAAATTGTACTATTTTACTCTTAATATTGTTGAATAACAATAATCAAATACACTGTGTACATGTTCACTGTCAAAGGATTACACAAATGCAAAGAAAATATACATATGAAGAGCGTAGGCCTGCGCAAAATAATAAACAAAATAAATAATGAATTATTTCAACAGATTTGAATTTCAAGGAACTAATCTTTCTTTCAATGAAACTAATATACAGTCATTTCGATCTTTAAAGTACCAATTTATAGAGACCAAACATGGTATAGGTGAGGTTAATGACTGTTCGTCGTATAATAAAATACATAGTATCAAAAACATAATATACATAAAATACAAGACAGTAAATCATTCACAAACATGTTCTGGGATGCATGCTCATTTATAGATCCGTTCCTCGATAAATGAATGCAGGGAAGTCTGTTTTAATGTCTGTAGGCTCTATGGCAGGGGCCCTGACCACTTCTTACCCGCAATAAACTTATCTGATCATAATCATGGTTACTAAGACCTTCTTGCCCTCACTGGGGGATGGGGCCACAGATCCCAGAGTGAGTTTTAAGTATAGTTTGGTACATATACCAAATATTTGTGTCTGATTTGTCTCAGTCGTTACACAGTGCAGCTGCAAGTCGCGAACACAGCAGGCGTCTAGCTCGCCCATGGGCTGTGCTGCAGTGACTGCACATCATATGGAGAAGCGCCTCTGACACTCGATCCAATCAGGTGACTTGGCACATCAGAGTTAAAGGAAAATAAATGTCTTAAGCCTTGTATTTTTTAAATAAGTTTTATGAATAAAGTAAAGGCATATAACTAGTGCATTTGTAGTTTTTTTATATCATTTGTTTATCAATTAAATTAATAAAAAGACAAAAAGACCTTGAGATATGTTTGGTTAAAATTAATGTGCTATATTTCAGATCAATAAATTTGTTTTCCTTAAAATTTGAATGAACACTAAGTTTAACTAACACTAACTCATCTGAATTATAAATAATTATGTGTGTGTGTGTGTGTGTGTGTGTGTGTGTGTGTGTGTGTGTGTGTGTGTGTGTGTTTGTGTGTAAAAAAACCCACACGAATATAAGTAAACACTTTGCAGTTTGAATGATGTCCTGTATGAACTAAATGTTTATGTTGTTTTTATGTTTCCACTGTTCGATCGCGCCCGCGCCTCACACACACACACACACACACACACACACCATTTTCCAGTAGTGTAATCTTGACATCGCAGCCTGTTCATTATAGCCGTAATAAAATATAATAATAAAATAGTCAACCTAAACATGTTTCCATGCACATTTTTGCGCAAGTGAAGAGGATGATCTTTTCCGTCGATATTGGAACGTGAGTGAAGTACAAAGCCTATAATAAAGAAAAGTTTACCATCCAAATACATCGAGAATGTTGAAACATTTTGATTCTAATGAGAGAGTTACTTGAGCCCAACGCCGCTTACTTTCACTTTCGCTTTAAATTATTTCGTTTTGGCTTGTTTATAGTTATTTTTTAATTCTTGTTCTGTTCTGAATATCAATCAATTTAAAGAATTTGTTGTGGAATATTTTTAGGGTATTTTCAAATCATGCAGCAAACGATAGTAGGCTGTTAATTGGTTAAAATTCTTACAATGGTTAATGGCATCCCTGTATACACAGCTAGATCAAATCAGTACAGAATCCACTTTGCGTTGCAATCGCGTCAAGGATCAGCCAGTGCACGTGATACAGTGTCCGATCTGCCCCAAACTTCACATGTTTTATTAAAGTCCTGGCCTGAAGACATCTACATGCCAATTTTAAGTTACAGTCACAAGTGGAAGTAGGAGGGTGCTGATTATGGGGGTAAATTGATGCCAAAACCATTGAAAATGCACAGACTAAAAGTCACAAATAGATATTACAACTTGTAAACACAAAACACAATCTATAAATAGTTTAATAATCCGCAAGCAAAGTCCTCATGATCCGCAAATGTTAACAAGATCTACAAATAGATACAAAGTCCTCAAACAAACTCTTCGTGATCCACAAATATAAAGCATGATCTACCAAAAGATAAAAAATCCACAAATAAACACATCCAGATTCACAAATATAAATCAGTGACTCATACTTGAAAATCAGAATTTGAATGAATGTAAAGTGACTTGTTTGCAGGTGAAGATCATGTTCTGTTTGTAGATTGTGTCACATTTGTTTTCAGAATTCTGACACTATTGTTTCGCTGATGTGACAAAATAATGCCATAATCATCGAAAATGAAGAGACTATGAGTCAAAAATGCATATTACAATTTGTAAACACAAAACAAGATCTACAAATAAATTTAAAATCTGCAAACAAACTTCTCATAATCTGCAAATGCAAAACACAATCTGTAAATAGATTCCAAATCTGCAAACAAACTCCTCATGATCCGCAAATGTAAAACAAGATTTACATTTACATTTACATTTAGTCATTTAGCAGACGCTTTTATCCAAAGCGACTTACAACTGAGGACTAAACCAAGCGAGTCATCGTGAAGAGGCAAAAGCAACGCAAGAAGTGCTCAAAATACAAAGTTCAGACATAGCTCGGAGTAGCATAAGCCAGATAAGCAAGGATTTAGAGGAAAGGATTTTTTTTTTTTTTTTTTTTTTTTTTTATGTTAAGTGCTCCCGGAAGAGATGAGTTTTCAGTTGTCTTTTGAATGTTGTCAGGGATTCTGCATTCCGGATGAGGGTGGGGAGATCATTCCACCAGCATGGAACCGTGAATGAGAATGTTCTGGAGAGTGATTTTGTGCCTCGCTGTGATGGTACCACGAGTCGTCGCTCATTGACCGATCGTAGGCTTCTGGTAGGGATGTAGACTTGTAGTAGTGAGTGGAAGTAGGAGGGAGCTGAACCTGTGGTCAATCTGTAAGCAAGCGTCAAAGCCTTGAACTTGATGCGAGCAGCGAGTGGTAGCCAGTGCAGAGAGATGAGCAGAGGAGTGACGTGGGCCCTTTTGGGCTCGTTGAAGACCAGACGAGCTGCAGCATTCTGGATCATTTGTAGAGGTTTAGTTGCACATGATGGAAGTCCAGCCAGAAGAGCATTGCAGTAATCGAGCCTAGAAATGACCAGGGCCTGGACGAGAAGTTGTGTTGCATGCTCAGTTAGGAAAGGCCTGATCTTCCTGATGTTGTGGAGATCTACAAATAGATAAAAAATCCACAAACAGACTCTTCGTGACATACAAATATAAAATACAATCTACAAATAGATTTAAAATCCGCAAACAAACTCTTTATGATTCACAAATAGAAATCAGTGACTTGTACTTGACAACCAAAATTGGAATGCATGCAAAGTGATTTGTCTGTGCATGAGGGTCATTATTTGTTTGTAGATTGTGTTGCATTTGTTTTCAGAATTTTGGCACAACTGTTTCGCTGTTTTTCCCATTAAAAATTCTACAAATGACCTCCTCACAATTTGCAAACAAACACAGTCTAACTTGTATTTTCAAACCACTGTAAAAAGACATTCTTACACATTCTGTGCAAAGCTCAGCATGCAAGTGTTGAATCTGTGTTTGCAGATCACAGGGCATTCACAGATCCCTCTGCACACGTCTACAGATCTTTTTGGCACTATCTTTCCGCAGAGTGTGTGACTACGATCCACACGTGTAGTCAGCCAATCAGGGGTATTGCTTCAAGGTGATGTCACGTCCCTTCAGTAAGCCCTTTTCAAAATAAGAGCTGACACTTCTCGTATGGGTGGGCTGGGCTCACTGTGAGACCAAGGGAGTCTGCTCGCGAGTATTTCATACTTTTATACCGCAGCAGCAAATTTGAGGTATGATGCCAACTATTCAGGCTTTATATCTGAATATAATATATTGATATGTTGAATATCAAACGTCTATGCTGAATACATTAGTACAATATCACACACGCGTTTATGTCAGTAAAATATCGTTGTACAATTATACTGCAGTGCAACAAAATAATATAAGGTAATATAAAAAGTTTCTTAAACATATCGCGTTGTAGGCTACCTTACGTAAGTCACGGTGATTCAAAGTGTTCAAACTCGTGCGCACTGTTGCGTGCGTTGTTGGACACACTCGGTCTCTCTTGCACACTGTATCAAGTTCAAGTTGCTTCATTAGAATGACATTTGGAGTAGACTATATTATTGACAAATATGAATAAAATTCAGAGAGTATTTAATTCATAAAACCTGGTTGTGGCAGTGATTAGTTATGAAATCTTACTACATAAATTCAATCTTATTTAATCCTCCATATGAAAGTTTAAGTGCTCGAATTATTCATATTTATTAAACAATAGTTCAAAACAAGGCGTTTGTTCTAATTATTGTTGTCCATTTATCGAACTTCCATGCCTCTTATAGTGGCCTAATCATAGATCATGTTTAACGCAGGTGCTGAGGGAGTGCTAGACCATTGACAGGGGGAGCTGCACAATTATATATAGCCTATATATATATACTATTAATAATAAATTAGCAAAACTTGGCCACTCAGTATTTCATATTCAATTATTTTATTTTATTTTTATTTATCTCAATTAAAGTTTTAATTTTATTAAATTTAACAAGCACAACATTCAGAATTTAATCAAATATTCTTAAAGATTTTGGCATATTGACATTCATTGAACAACAGTTATGAATTTCAGTCAAGGGCAATATTATGCCATCAAAAAGCACCCAGACTGGGGGATCAGTATTCACATAACACATTCACACAAGTTAGGCATGCCGCACGCCTAATGAGATGAAAAAAAAAAGTCATTTGTTGTCTTAAATCATTTTCTTATTTATTAATTAGAATAAGCGCTTGGTGAAGAAAAAAAACGTATCTCGTTACTTCGAGATATTATGCCGATATTTCAACATAATATCTCGTTATTTCGACATAATATGTGTGCGTGTAACAAGCAATATGTGCATTTGTAAATCCAGTGCATTGATTTTATTGATTTAAATCCAGTGCATTGACTTTGCATTGATTTTATTAATAAACTATAGTGTTGACATGTCACTGTGTCTTCTGTACAGTTCTGTCTCAGAAGATTACAGACTAGGCAGTTGATGTGAAGAGTTGACGGTCGGTTGCCATCTCAGTGAACGCGCCTATAGAGAGAAATGCACATAATGGATTACAGAGAGTAGCCTATTTATTTTCGTTTTGAATTGTTTCGTTTAAAGCCATTTCAAGCTTTCTATAGATAGGCTATATTTCTCATGTCTGTGACGGTGAGGCATACGCTGAGTTTCGGTTCATTTATGATGAGATGTGCTCCAGTTCACGTTCAATGCAATGACCGCGCCGGCGCCTCTGTCATGATTATGCTATTGTCTGCTATATTTGCTTCTTATTAATTAAATACAGGCAATTGGTTGATGAAAAATTGATTAAAATTAAGATACAATTTATACAAAACGAAATTCACTATAAAGAAAGGCTTTCTATAAAACAAAACTTAATGAAGTGGTCAAAATCATGTCTGTCGACCACTCCATGTCTCTCGATATATTGCGTATACTTTTCAAAATCAACTTAGATGGGGAACAAAAAACCATTATAACAAATATGAAACTAATGCGCTTATTTAATGGCTACAACATAACGTAGGCTTAAAGACTCTCTATTTGTACAAATTGCTGCACATTCATTTAATTCTGAATTTTGCACACATAAATTGAAAGGCATTTGTTTGTGCATAGTAAAACATATTTGCAACATTTATCAAGTTCAAGGATAATTGTGCATGCATTTATTAATCATTATGATACTAAAATCATTATAAAGTAGGCTATGTAAAAAAATCAGATGAGCCCAGAATATAGCCTATATGCAATGAGTTTAATTACAAGTTATTAAGCATTTTCCTCCCATAGAAAATCATTATAAGAACGCTTAATGTGGCTTAATGCAGTTTAGAATGTCCTGTTATTATGTTGAAATAATTAGTTATGTCGAAATAACAGATAATTAGGCCTATGTCGAAATAAGGACTTATTATGTCGAAATAGAAAGTTTTCTTTTTTTTTTCCTGTAGCATTTGTTTCAGGGCTTCCATAGAACACAGCATGAATATAATTGATTCCAGAAATAATTTTTGGGGGTGCTGGGGTGCTTTGGTCTTTATTGGGGGTGCTGAAGCACTGCTAGCCCCTCCCTATGCCGCCCATAATTATTAATGCTCGGACAGACTCTGTCTCTCTCGCGCAGTTCGCTTCGCGAAGTTTTAATTACAATTTTAATGAAATATTCGTTAAACTTTCTATTTAATTAAATACTTTATTGTTAAAAATAAAATGATTTCAGCCAAAATTACCTTTGTTGTTCTATTTTTGTATTGCCCATTTTACCTGAATGTTGTGCCATGGCTCAAAAACAGTCTGCTTATACTCAATAAAAAAAAAAAAAGATACTTTTTTGCGCTTAAAAATTAAATATGTTTAAGAGACCCAAGCTAATTTAAATCAATATCGTTAGATGTCATGCATGGCTTATTTGATGGTATTATAAGTAATTTACCAAAACATGGCCCATTTTAGCTGACTTCACCCTACTTTGATGGAGTAATTCTGTATTTAAATATAGTTAAAATGCAATACTAGCAATTCTATAGTATTTGTCAATAATATAGTCTACTCCAAATGTCATGCTAATGAAGCAACTTGAACTTGATACAGTGTGCAAGAGAGACCGAGTGTGTCCAACAACGCACGCAACAGTGCGCACGAGTTTGAACACTTTGAATCACCGTGACTTACGTAAGGTAGCCTACAACGCGATATGTTTAAGAAACTTTTTATATTACCTTATATTATTTTGTTGCACTGCAGTATAGTTGTACAACGATATTTTACTGACATAAACGCGTGTGTGATATTGTACTAATGTATTCAGCATAGACGTTTGATATTCAACATATCAATATATTATATTCAGATATAAAGCCTGAATAGTTGGCATCATACCTCAAATTTGCTGCTGCGGTATAAAAGTATGAAATACTCGCGAGCAGACACCCTCGGTCTCACAGTGAGCCCAGCCCACCCATACGAGAAGTGTCAGCTCTTATTTTGAAAAGGGCTTACTGAAGGGACGTGACATCACCTTGAAGCAATACCCCTGATTGGCTGACTACACGTGTGGATCGTAGTCACACACTCTGCGGAAAGATAGTGCCAAAAAGATCTGTAGACGTGTGCAGAGGGATCTGTGAATGCCCTGTGATCTGCAAACACAGATTCAACACTTGCATGCTGAGCTTTGCACAGAATGTGTAAGAATGTCTTTTTACAGTGGTTTGAAAATACAAGTTAGACTGTGTTTGTTTGCAAATTGTGAGGAGGTCATTTGTAGAATTTTTAATGGGAAAAACAGCGAAACAGTTGTGCCAAAATTCTGAAAACAAATGCAACACAATCTACAAACAAATAATGACCCTCATGCACAGACAAATCACTTTGCATGCATTCCAATTTTGGTTGTCAAGTACAAGTCACTGATTTCTATTTGTGAATCATAAAGAGTTTGTTTGCGGATTTTAAATCTATTTGTAGATTGTATTTTATATTTGTATGTCACGAAGAGTCTGTTTGTGGATTTTATATCTATTTGTAGATCTTGTTTTACATTTGCGGATCATGAGGAGTTTGTTTGCAGATTTGGAATCTATTTACAGATTGTGTTTTGCATTTGCAGATTATGAGAAGTTTGTTTGCAGATTTTACATTTATTTGTAGATCTTGTTTTGTGTTTACAAATTGTAATATGCATTTTTGACTCATAGTCTCTTCATTTTCGATGATTATGGCATTTTTTTTGTCACATCAGCGAAACAATAGTGTCAGAATTCTGAAAACAAATGTGACACAATCTACAAACAGAACATGATCTTCACCTGCAAACAAGTCACTTTACATTCATTCAAATTCTGATTTTCAAGTATGAGTCACTGATTTATATTTGTGAATCTGGATGTGTTTATTTGTGGATTTTTTATCTTTTGGTAGATCATGCTTTATATTTGTGGATCACGAAGAGTTTGTTTGAGGACTTTGTATCTATTTGTAGATCTTGTTTAACATTTGCGGATCATGAGGACTTTGCTTGCGGATTATTAAACTATTTATAGATTGTGTTTTGTGTTTACAAGTTCTAATATCTATTTGTGACTTTTAGTCTGTGCACTTTCAATGGTTTTGGCATCAATTTACCCCCATAGGCTGATCCTGTGGTCAATCTGTAAGCAATAGGGATGGTAAGATTCACCGATTCGCATCGGTGCATCGGCATAAAAGCTAACGATGCGATGCATCGGTTTAAATAAGTGTGCATCGGATACAAGTTGGCATTTGTATCGCGATGCATCGTTTCTAACATCTGCATCGGTAAAAACCGATTTATTCATATATAATTATTAGTATATGCGCTATACTTTTACTATTTAGAAAGTGACCAATCATTTGTGACCAATATTTTTTTTATGTAACTGCTGCGTTCACACCGAACGCGGATAGAGCGTCTGTAGCGAGTGATTTCCATGTTAAGTCAATGTAAAGACGCGTTGACGCGGGTCTGGAGGTCCTGCGGCGCGAGATGCGTTTAGCGCGGTGCACTGGACACGATTTCGCCTCATTTGCGCGTCCAGTTCGACTAGATTGATTTCTCCTTTCTGAACTGTTTCTCAAGCGCGTTCTCTCATCATGACTGCTGCAGCTGCTACATGAATATGACGTATTCACAACACTACGGAGTGCGAGGCGTGTCCTGAGAGTCACCTTTAAAGGAGAACTCCGGCGCAAAATGAACCTTTGGTCTAATTACACATTGTTACCTACTCAACCGTTATCTGAGATTTGTTTTCATGATTATCGAATGTAAATAGTTTTATCTCTAAAAACAGTTTAGCCTATAAAGCTAGTATAATGCTAGTATATTGGGCATAGTGTAATGACAAATAAAAATCGCTTGTTAATACCACTAACAAGGCTGAAAATAGCCCCACACTAACACGGTAGCATAATGAGGGTCCCTACTTTCAAACCGAAGCATTGAGAACTTTGTCAGTGTCCAGACAGTTTAATAAGAAGATATTTTATACATACAGTCAACTTCGCGAATACAGGCAGGAGCCATCTTTGAAAAACAGTCTCTACCAGTTGATCTACGAACGCCGATCCAAGCCTGCTGTTCGCGCTCACCTTATCACAACTTATAGCTCGTTCACATCTCACCAGCGCACTTGGATCGGCGTTCGTAGATCGACTGGTAAAGGCTGTATTTCAAAGATGGCTCCTGCCTGTATTCGCGAAGTTGACTGTATGTTTAAAATATCTTCTTATTAAACTGTCTGGACACTGACAAAGTTCTCAATGCTTCGGTTTGAAGGTAGGGACCCTCATTATGCTACCGTGTTAGTGTGGGGCTATTTTCAGGCTTGTTAGTGGTATTAACAAGCGATTTTTATTTGTCATTACACTATGCCCAATATACTAGCATTATACTAGCTTTATAGGCTAAACTGTTTTTAGAGATAAAACTATTTACATTCGATAATCATGAAAACAAATCTCAGATAACGGTTGACTAGGTAACAATGTGTAATTAGACCAAAGGTTCATTTTGCGCCGGAGTTCTCCTTTAAACCTTAAAGTATGACATTAAGTTAATCTGGTTTACAGAAGCCTGTGACTGCAAATAATAGTTTTTCATAGATGTATATTTTTACATCTGAATACAGTTATGAAAGACCTGTTTGTGAAAGTTTTTTATTTATTTATGTTTATTCTTTGTTAAAACAGCACCTGATTTTATTTAATCTTTTGGTTTTGTGAAGAAATATTAAAGAATATGCGTTAAAAGTCAGATGGCACTTAAGCTAATTTATGATTTGCTGTATGTCTGAATAAAATAAATAAAAGTTAACTATCTATACCATATTGAATTGCATAGCAACATATTTTTCTCCATTGGATGGTATTACATTGAATCGCATCGCGTTGAATCGGATCGCACCGCATCGTAAGAGTAGTGAATCGTATTGCACCGCATCGGTAGCTGCTTATATGTATCTTTAATGTATCGTATCGTTGGCTATGCATCGAGATGCGTATCGCATCGGCCTCAGCTATGGAGATGCACATCCCTAGTAAGCAAGTATCAACACCTTGAACTTGATGCGAGCAGTGAGTGGTAGCCAGTGCAGATAGATGAACAGAGGAGTGATGTGGGCCCTTTTGGGCTCGTTGAAGACCAGACATGCTGCAGCATTCTGGATCATTTGTAGAGGTTAAGTTGCACATGATTGAAGTCCAGCCAGAAGAGCATTGCAGTTATCAAGCCTAGAAATGACCAGGGCCTGGACGAGAAGTTGTGTTGAAGGCGCCAAAGTCCCCATATGGATTCCAGTCAGAGAGACCTCACAACAGGAGGGGTATCATTTCCACCAGGCCCAGTGGACTACTGGAACTCATGTGTCCTGCGAATTGTTCCAGGCCCAGGGAATGACAGGGGTGGCACGGTGGAACTACCAGAGGCTTCTGGACCTTAAGCAGCCAGATGTAAACCTCCCACCTGTGTTTGATCCTGTACTGATAACTGAGCTGAACTCTGCTTCAAAGAGAGTGACTGGGAAAGAGAAACGTACTTCACCTCTCTGATAGGGACAGGGAAGAGAAGTTTGGCCTTGACTACATAGAGCCAGAGTGCTGTCCAGTTCAACTTGATTTGAACAAACATAGGGTGCAAAAGAAAGATGATTATTCTGTTCTTGTGCCTCTCCCCCCTGACCCAACACCATCCACACACCCAACACCATCCACAAACCCAACATCATCCAACACCATCCACACACCCAACACCATCCACACACCCAACACCATCCACACACCCAACACCATCCAGAAACCCATCACCCAACACCATCCACACACCCAACACCATCCACACGGTTGTTTAGGTTGGGTATCTGCCCTCGTCAAACAGTATCAACCACTGTAAACAAACCACCACAGTGAGACAGGGCTATCACTCAGTACTGCTCCGTGAGTGAGAGGGCCCCCCCAAACTAGAGGGATTCCTCCTATGCAACGACAAACACTATGAGTGCCCTAATCACTGTAATGTTGAAGTGACATCCACCGTCGCGCACCCCCATCAGGTCCCCCACTAGCTGTCAGTGGAAGAGAAACTGTCGTTCCCACACTCAGCGCTACGCGGGCATTTAAATTAAAAAATGTCAGCATGAAGTGCTCATACCCTTCAGGATTTTCGAAAAGACAGAGAAAGAAAGAAGAAGAAGAGGAAAAACGCCAAAGACACAGTGGTAAGTAAACCATTAGTATCTCCAAATACAACTGTCTGACGTGTTTTCACATCTCTATGAACATAAACCTTGACATCAGTGACCAAACACAACGGTAGATGTGAGCGTTGTTAGAGGGTGAAAAAGTTCAACTAATTAATAATCATAAATAACTTTGTTCTGTCTGCAGAATTTAAACATAAAATACACACTAGACAACTTCTCGCCCCTTCACTGTTGTAAATTAGCTACAGCGTTTGAAAACTTCATTTGAGCTAAATCCTACTGATGCACGAGCCCAGATTACGATCGCATGAGATTTTTTGCCATGTATAAAGGCAAAAGCTAGAGAAGTGTTGTCACTTACTCTTGACGGCTGTCTACCCGCGGCTGCGGTCACGGTAAAAACTTTGTCAATTCCAAACAAAATGAGCTGGTCCTATGATTCCCATGCAGTTAGGTCCAAACAAAATTATCCATCAAGTCCGTGTACGCAGGCTATCAATTTCCGTTGGTGATGTTTCTATTCATCTGGAGAAAAACAATAAACGTATGGCTATTCACCAAATGTTTTTTTGCTTTATTAGGTGCTTTGCCTAAATTTCTGTCTGTGCCAATTGATAATGTCACAGTTCTGTCACTATTATCTGTGTCTTCTCTGGGTTTAGTGACAGAGCTGTGACACTCCAGGTTTGTCATGTGTTTGTGTTGGTCTGGTTTATTGTGAGCACATGGCTTGTCTTGTATTCATTGTGCCATGTGCTCTCCTGTCAATTGTCTATCCCCTCCCATCTCGTTTCCTGATAATTGATTAATCTTTCCCACCTGCCTTGTTTGTTCCCTATTTAGTCTCCCTGTGTTTGTAGTCCTGTGCTTGTTTGTTATTGATGTTCACCTGTGTTATGAGTAATGACCTGTTTCGTGCCTGCTTCCTGTTTCGTGCCTGCTTTGTTTTTGTTATACCCGGATTTATTTTCTGTCTTAATTAAATACTTATTCTCTGCATTTGAGTCCTCGCTCTCCTTTCCACAACTATCCCGTGACAGAACGAACAAGCCATCATGAGGACTCAGCAGAGGAAGAAGTCAAGGGAACCACCGCTCCCTCCTTTGTCATGCCCGTTATATGAACGGATAGTGAAATTCAGTGAATTGACCTCTCTTCGGCAACTGGGGACTAAAGTGAGGGACTTTGCCCAGAGATTCACTGCAGCGGCAGAGGGATTGAGACTTAGTGAGGGAGCTGTGAAGGATCTATTTAATTATGCCCTTGATGAGCCCATACCTTTTGGCATTATGAGAGGTTTGGAGAGGTCGACGTTTGAGGAATTCCTAAGACTCCTAGAACGTCACATAGATCCTCAGAATTCGGTGGTCAGGGAGGACCCGACTTCAGGGGTCCCAAGGCCAGTGGTCCAGGAGGACTCAACTTCGGTGGTCCCAAGCCCGGTGGTCCGGGAGGACCCAAGTTTGGTGGTCTCAAGCCCGGTGGTCCGGGAGGACTCAACTTTGGGGGGCTCAAGTCCGATGGTCCGGGAGGCCCTGATTTCAGTTGCCCCAGATCTGTCCACTCTCTCAGTCACGCCTCCAGTGGTAGCTGAGGAGACTGCAGCACCCTCTCGCTCTCGGAGACGGAAGAGGAAGAGAGCTTCCGGTCAACAACGAGGCCCGGAGCCTGTTCCGAGGCCCGCAGTCGAGACCCCGAAGCATCCAGTGAGGCCTGCAGCGGGGCCACCCAAGCTTCTCGCCCTGACGGCGCCACCCAAGCTTCGGCACCCATGGCTTCTCGCCCTGACGGCGCCACCCAAGCGCCTCGCCCTGACACTTCGGCACCCAGGGCTTCTCGCCCTGACAGTGCCACCCAAGCGTCTCGCTCTGACGGCACCACCCAAGCGCCTCGCCCTGAAGCGTCTCGCCCTGACGGCGCCACCCAAGCGCCTCGCCCTGACGGTGCCACCCAAGCGTCTCGCCCTGACGGCGCCACCCTAGCATCTCACCCTGGCGGCACCTGAATGGTCATCTCCACCATGGCCGCCCGAAGGGTCTACACAGCCTGATCCGCCCTGGGGTCCTGCACAGCCTGATCTGCCCGGGGGTCCTGCACAGCCTGATCCGCCCTGGTGTACTGTCCAGCCTGCACCACCCTGGACCTCAGCCAGGACTCCTGACAAGCCTGAGATTACCTGGCTCAACCCTCCCGTCCCTCCCTGGCTCAACCCTCCTGTCCCTCCCTGGTCTATGCTTAGGACTTTGTGGCCCGCCAGGCGGGTAGTGACTGGAATGGCTTCCCTCCCTCCCCTCCCTGTCTTGGTTTTTTGATCTGTCTGTCTGGTCCGTTGTTGTGTTCGGGCGCTTTGTATTTTCATGTTCCTGTCTTGTTTTTGGTGTCCCTCCTTGGGAACGCCAGGTGGCGTCCCTTTGAGGGGGGGGGGGGGGGGGGGGGGTAGTGTCACAATTCTGTCACTATTATCTGTGTCTTCTCTGGGTTTAGTGACAGAGCTGTGACACTCCAGGTTTGTCATGTGTTTGTGTTGGTCTGGTTTATTGTGAGCACATGGCTTGTCTTGTATTCATTGTGCCATGTGCTCTCCTGTCAATTGTCTTTCCCCTCCCATCTCGTTTCCTGATAATTGATTAATCTTTCCCACCTGCCTTGTTTGTTCCCTATTTAGTCTCCCTGTGTTTATAGTCCTGTGCTTGTTCGTTATTGATGTTCACCTGTGTTATGAGTAATGACCTGTTTCGTGCCTGCTTCCTGTTTCGTGCCTGCTTTGTTTTTGTTATACCCGGATTTATTTTCTGTCTTAATTAAATACTTATTCTCTGCATTTGAGTCCTCGCTCTCCTTTCCACAACTATCCCGTGACAGATAATGCCACCTCTTCACAAGCTGAAGGTATGTGTTACATCTAAAATAATTATTTTTAATTACATATATTAAAATGAGTATAATAATACAGTAATAATAATAAATTATTATTATTAAAAATCTGTATTTAACTATTTCTTTTAGGCTGTGATGGAACTTCAGATGTCAACTCGCGAGACCCAGCCAGGAGCAGTCAATCATCATCTCAGTTTGAGACTGACTGCGCCCCACTGCTTCTTACTAACTCCACCTCCACCACTCCAGCCGAAGGAAGCTCCTCTACTTCTCCAGCAAAAGATACCTCTACTCCTTCTGAATCTGAAGAGGTTGCACTTACTGCAACCCTCAGTGTTGATCCTGGGTTGTGGCCTGACGTAATAAATTATGAAACTCGTCAAATTGTTAGAAATGGACCAGTTCAAATTGTGGACTTTGATTTTCCTAAAAACGCTGAAGTTCCACCGAGAAGGTTCACAAAAGACAACTTTAAGATAACGATGAAAAATGGGGAAAAAATCCAGAGGTCTGTGACGAAGCGGACGCTGAGGCAGACTCCATATGCAGATGTTTATTTGAATCCATAGAAAACAGATCAGAATCGGTAGGCAGATAGCATAAACTTGAAACAGGCTGAGGTAACTCACAAAGAGGCAGTCCAATCCAAACAATGGTACAAAGGGATAATCCAAGAGGCATAAACAGTATAAAGCTGGCAAGGGTCGTACACAAGATAAACATGACAAAGACAAGATAACGCTCGGTAGCACAGGTAGACTGGCAATACTTCGCAATGACCTACTAACCAGGCCATGCTTTAAAGTCATACAAACAGGAAGTAACCAGTGAAGCAGAGGGCGAGGAACACAGTCAGAACTCGGGAGAGGGGTCCCTCTGCTGGCGTGACGTTACAGAATCCCTCCTCCTAGGAGCGACCCCTGGCGCTCGACGAGGGCGACCCCGTGGTCGTGGTGCTGGACGATCGGGTCTGGCTCGATGTAAGTCTCTGATTAACGATGGATCCAAGATGTCATGGGTTGTCACCCAAGATCTCTCCTCAGGTCCGTACCCGTCCCAGTCCACCAAATATTGGAGCTGACCCCCTCTCCTTCTTGAGTCCAACAACTCCTTTACCGCATAAGCAGGGGATCCATCAATGTCCAGCGGTGGAGGTGGCTTCGAGCTCTCAATGTTGGGGTCAGCACCCGGGTGAGCCGGTTTCAGGAGGGAAACATGGAAAGATGGAGAGATTCGATAATTTATAGGAAGCTCCAACTGATATGTGACCTCATTTATTTGTCTTATAATTTTAAATGGGCCTACATACCTTGGGCTTAATTTCTTGCTAGGTAGCCGCAACTTGAGGTCCCGTGTGGAGAGCCAAACCCTTTGTCCAAGCTGGTATGGGGGGTGTGGACGACGTCGTCTATTGGCCTGGATCTCCTGGTTCCTGACAGCCCTTTGCAGACGTACATGTGAAGCATTCCACACCCTCTCACTACGACGAATCCAGTCATCGACTGCAGGTACCATGGATGGTTCTCCAGACCATGGAAACATGGGGGGTTGGTATCCAAGCACGCATTGAAATGGAGTGATATCAGTAGATGAATGTTTTAAAGAATTCTGTGCGTACTCAGCCCATGGTAAAAACTCTGACCAACGATGCTGATCATAACCACAGTACGACCGTAAATATCTACCAACCTCTTGATTTAATCTTTCCACTTGACCATTCGACTGGGGATGATATCCCGAGGTCAAGCTAACATTGATGTCTAGCTGCCTGCAAAAGGCTCGCCATACTTGTGAGGTGAATTGTGTTCCTCTATCCGAAACAATGTCTTCGGGTATTCCATAAACTCTGAAGACATGTTGGAACAGAGCTTGCGCGGTTTCCATGGCCGTGGGGAGGCCCTTCATGGGTATAAGCCGACAGGATTTAGAGAAGCGGTCAATGATAACTAGGACAGTCGTAAATTCATTTGATGGAGGGAGATCAGTAACAAAGTCTATAGAAAGATGTGACCAAGGTCGTTGTGGAATGGGCAATGGCTGTAATAAACCAGAGGGTAATTGTTTAGGTGTCTTTGACTGGGCGCAGATCGAGCAGGACTTGACATAGATGGCCACATCTTTAAACATAGATGGCTACCAGAATGAATTCTGTGTGAGACCAAGAGTCCTTGAGATGCCAGGATGACCTGAACAGAGTGATGTATGGACCCATTGAATGACTCTTGTACGAAGCTTTGTAGGAACATACTGCTTGTTGGGGGGACAACCCTTCGGAGTAGGTTCATTCTGTTGTTCTCCTTGAATTTCCTCCATCAAATCCCATGTAATGGGAGCAATAATCACAGATGGTGACAGAATGAATTCTGGTGTGGATTCTGCTTGGGGATGATCATGACGCCTGGATAAGGCATCAGCCTTACTGTTTTTACTGCCAGGTCTGTAAGTTACCGTAAATTGAAATCTTGTGAAGAAAAGTGACCAACGCGCTTGTCGTGGATTAAGTCTCTTGGCACTCTTGACATATTCCAGATTCTTATGGTCCGTGATAACCTGGAATGGGAGAGTGGACCCCTCCAACCAATGTCGCCATTCCTCTATTGCGGCTTTCATGGAAAGAAGTTCCTTGTTGCCGACATCATAGTTGCGTTCTGCGTCTGTGAGCTTTCTTGAAAAGTATGCGCAAGGGTAAAGCTTGCCCGGCTGTCCATGGCGTTGAGATAGCACTGCACCAATACCATTGTCCGAAGCGTCAACTTCTATTATAAACTGCAGGTTGGGATCTGGATGCTTGAGGATGGGTGCAGTTGTGAAACTGTTCTTGAGCTTAATGAAAGCCTGTGTGGCATTTTCAGTCCATTTTAATTTTGAAGGTTTACCCTTCAGCATGGAAGTCAGTGGAGCTGCAGTGATACTATAATTACGGATAAAGCGTTGATAGAAGTTGGCAAATCCTAAGAAACGTTGAAGTTCCTTGATTGTGGTTGGTTGGGGCCATTCAGTGACTGCAGTAATCTTTGAATTGTCCATTTCTACACCCTGATGGCTGATGTTATATCCCAGGAAAGAGGTACGCTTGACATGGAACTCACACTTCTCAGCTTTTACATAAAGTTGATTCTTTAGTAGTCTGGCTAGCACAGTCTTGACATGATTTTGATGTTCACCTTCAGACTTGGAATAAATAAGAATATCGTCAATGTATGCAACCACATACTCGTTCAGAATGTCCTTGAAGATCTCATTGATAAAAGACTGGAAGACTGCCTGTGCATTGACGAGACCATATGGCATGACCTGGTATTCGTAGTGCCCCCTAGTGGTCAGAAATGCCGTCTTCCACTCATCCCCCTCCTTGATTCTGATGAGGTTGTAGGCACTCCTGAGGTCTAACTTGGTATAAATTGTTGCCTCTCGGAGCTGTTATAGGGCAGAAGGTACCAATGGTAATGGATAACTGAATTTAACGGTGACATTGTTCAAACCTCTGTAGTCAATGCAAGGCCGTAATCCCCCATCCTTCTTTTCCACGAAGAAAAAGCCTGCAGCCGCCGGAGAAGTAGATGGTCGAATGAAGCCGGAACTGAGAGCTTCTTCAATGTATTCCTCCATGGCCTGAGATTCTGGGCGTGATAGAGGATAAATTTTGCTTTTGGGGGGCATTACATTGGATAAAAGGTCAATAGCACAATCCCAGGGACGATGCGGTGGAAGAATGGTCGCTTTAATTTTGCTAAAGACTCCTTGATATTCTTGATAACATGATGGAATGGTGACAACTTTGGAATCAGGACTTTCAATACTTGTAGTACAACACGGCTTGGTAACTATGGTGGTTAGACAGTGTGTACTGCAGAATTGTGACCATTGCTTAACTTCACCCTGACGCCAAGAGATGATTGGATCGTGCATTGATAACCATGGGTATCCTAGAATGATTTCATGACGTGGGGAATCAATCACGTAGAATGAAATGGTTTCCAAATGATATGGTCCTACTTGAAGTTGCATGGGTAGAGTTTGTTGGTTGATGCCATCTCCAATAGGCTTATTGTTAACAGCGTTGATCCTGAGTGGTGGATCACAGGGTTGCGTGGGAATGTTGAACTTCTTGATGAGGTCTTGGTGAATTAAATTTAGAGCTGATCCAGAGTCAATCAACGCTGAGGAATCAACACAGTCATTTTCAATGGTAATCTTGACACGGATAGTGGGGAATTTAGTGGTAAAGGGAGGAAATTGGTCAACACTCACCCGGCTTACACGTGTTGTAGTCCTCTGGGCCTTATGTGGACATACAGCATTGATGTGGCCTGCCTCCCCACAATAAAAACACAAACGTTGTATCAGCCGTCGTGATTTCTCCTCCAAAGAAAGCTTGGTAACTCCTAGTTGCATTGGTTCGGTACTGGATTGATCAGTAGGTAGCACAGGATTGGGTATTTGAAAAGATTGACTTATCGGAGTGATTCTCTGTGATGATGATTTGGATTTAGCAGGACTATTACGCATAAGGTTATCAATCTTGATAGCCAGTGTCACATACTCTGAGAATGACTGGTTCTCTCCCTTGCATGCAAGTTCCGCTTGTAACTCAACATTAAGACTTCGTTGAAACATGGCTTTGAGCGCAACATCATTCCAACCACTCTGAGCAGCAATCGTTCTAAACTCAATAGCAAAATCAGCGGCTGATCTGCGACCTTGATTCAATTGCAGGAGTTGTGTAGAAACGTCCATGCCCCCCGCCGGATATTCAAATACTTCTCTGATTTGTTGAATAAAATATGTATATGATCTTTGAATCCTGCTGTCAGTCTCCCAGACCGCTGCTGCCCAATCAATAGCCTTACCAGATAACAGAGTCATTAAAAAAGCACATTTCTTCTCATCAGAGTCAAAATCATCCCTTTGATGTCTGAAAAAGATTTCTACTTGCCGGAGAAACCCCTTGCATTGCTCTGCTGAACCATCAAACTTGTCAGGTAATGCAAAATGTACCTTCTTGGATGAAGGAGGTGGTAAATAATGGAGATATTGCGTGAGGTAATCATTAGCAGCCTGCACCTTACCCAGCTGGTCTTGATATCCCTTGAGGAGGTCGTTTTGGAAAGCTATAGTTGTCTGTAGATTAGCCATTTCTGCTGGAGTCATCGGAGGCGAAGTATTATGTGACGAAGCGGACGCTGAGGCAGACTCCATATGCAGATGTTTATTTGAATCCATAGAAAACAGATCAGAATCGGTAGGCAGATAGCATAAACTTGAAACAGGCTGAGGTAACTCACAAAGAGGCAGTCCAATCCAAACAATGGTACAAAGGGATAATCCAAGAGGCATAAACAGTATAAAGCTGGCAAGGGTCGTACACAAGATAAACATGACAAAGACAAGATAACGCTCGGTAGCACAGGTAGACTGGCAATACTTCGCAATGACCTACTAACCTGGCCATGCTTTAAAGTCATACAAACAGGAAGTAACCAGTGAAGCAGAGGGCGAGGAACACAGTCAGAACTCGGGAGAGGGCTCCCTCTGCTGGTGTGACGTTACAAGGTCATGGTTTCTGTATTCTGTGAGCACTGATGCTGTATTTTGTTTTTCCTGTTTACTGTTTAGTAAAAGAGACAACGCTCTAAGCAAGCACCCATGGTTATTGTGCATGGAAGAACCCTGCACATCACCTTAAAGAACATGAATATGTCACCGGGTGAATAAACCGGGAACCAAAACAAATTTGTTGACTCGTTTCCAGGGGGAAGAAATGCCGGTGTAACACCGGGCCGCCTCTGGGTTTGCACATCATGGCCGCCGACCATAATGAACGCCAGCTGAAGCCAATGAGTAGTGCTTCATTGAACTACATGCCCGGGAAAAAGGAGTATAAAGAGAGGGGCTTGGAGTACAGGCAGGGGAGAAGTGGTTGTCTCAGTGCAGGCGCTGGTTGCCTCGGAGCAGTTTTGGGCACAAGCTCCCTCGGGAAAATTGTCTGGGTGTGGAAGCCGCCCCATTGAAGTTTGCTGGATCAAAGTGATTGTCTGTGGGAAATCTACTGAAATGAGTTATCGATTGAACCTGCACTGTGAAGAGAGGGAGAAAGATAAGTGAATTGATTTCATCTTTTTGATTTGATTGATCAATTGATTTGATCCGGATGTGGGGTACTTCAACACAGTTGCAGGAAGCATCCTGAGTCCCATCCATTCCAGTGATCCGGATGTGGGGTACTCCAACACAGTTGCAGGAAGCATCCCGAGTCCCATCCATTCCAGTGATCCGGATGTAGGGTACTCCAACACAGTTGCAGGAAGCATCCCGAGTCCCATCCATTCCAGTGATCCGGATGTGGGGTACTCCAACACAGTTGCAGGAAGCAGCCCGAGTCCCATCCATTCCAGTGATCCGGATGTGGGGTACTCCAACACAGTTGCAGGAAGCATCCCGAGTCCCATCCATTCCAGTGATCCGGATGTGGGGTACTCCAACACAGTTGCAGGAAGCAGCCCGAGTCCAATCCATTCCAGTGATCCAGATGTGGGGTACTTCAACACAGTTGCAGGAAGCATCCCGAGTCCCATCCATTCCAGTGATCCGGATGTGGGGTACTCCAACACAGTTGCAGGAAGCAGCCCGAGTCCCATCCATTCCAGTGATCCGGATGTGGGGTACTCCAACACAGTTGCAGGAAGCATCCCGAGTCCCATCCATTCCAGTGATCCGGATGTGGGGTACTCCAACACAGTTGCAGGAAGCATCCCGAGTCCCATCCATTCCAGTGATCCGGATGTGGAGTACTCCAACACAGTTGCAGGAAGCAGCCCGAGTCCCATCCATTCCAGTGATCCGGATGTGGGGTACTCCAACACAGTTGCAGGAAGCAGCCCGAGTCCCATCCATTCCAGTGATCCGGATGTGGGGTACTCCAACACAGTTGCAGGAAGCATCCCGAGTCCCATCCATTCCAGTGATCCGGATGGGGAGTACTCCAACACAGTTGCAGGAAGCATCCCGAGTCCCATCCATTCCAGTGATCCGGATGTGGAGTACTTCAACACAGTTGCAGGAAGCACCCCGAGTCCCACCCATTCCAGTGATCCGGATGTGGGGTACTCCAACACAGTTGCAGGAAGCATCCCGAGTCCCATCCATTCCAGTGATCCGGATGTGGGGTACTCCAACACAGTTGCAGGAAGCATCCCGAGTCCCATCCATTCCAGTGATCCGGATGTTGGGTAATCCCCCTGCCCTGTTCCAGCTTTTTCACTGCCAACTGACAATTCTTCTCCCTTTGTGCAACTGCATACTGGTTCTTCACTCTCAACACCACTATGGTCTTTGATTTCTTTTTTCCCTTTAATATTGCCACACCTCCTAGCCCAGTAGTCTTCAAACCTGGTCATGGGAACCTGCCGCTCTGTACATTTTGTCTGTCTTTTTTATTTTACACATGTGTAAAGCTCCATTAACTGAACCAACTGTGTCAGATAAGAGAGAAATACAAAATTTGTAGAGCTGTGGGATTGAAAACGATTGTTCTTGTTTTTAAACTTACGGACAGATTTACTAACATCTTGTTGTGCTAGATAACACTAACAACAAATGGCACAACAAAAGTAACATAAATAAATGAATAAAAAGAAATGGACCTACAGCGCTCTTTATCAGGCATCATGATAAGCACAGAGTTGTTATTTATTTAGTTCCGTACTACGGCAAATCAGCCGGGATCTCCCCTCGCGCGAGTCTTGATCCTGACTGACCCTATGATGTAACTCGTTGTCACTTGGTCAGTCAGTTTAGCGACTCCAACGAATCGACGATGTCCGACAAGAAACGAAAATATCTTTCTGGCCATGAAAAAACGACAAAAAAAGAGCCTGGAAGAAGAGAAGAATCAAGAAGATAAAGGTATGTAAGCCTGTAGGCTTAATTTTCCGATATCTGTATGGATAATCTACACTAAAGGTCTTAACATTAGCCTAAATCGTGCTTGTATTAATTTTCGTTATTGTTTACATGCTAATAATAACATGCTGCATAAAACTGGTTTAGTATTAGGCCTATACCATTTGCTGTGGTGTTAAAGCATTTAACAGAACAATATAAACCCAGTTTGGCTTCTACACTGTAATGTAGAAGCCAAATGTAGAAAATATTGCTGCGCATGCGCGGGCAGTGTTTGTTTGTGTTTAGAGCTCCGTCGAATTGATTCATAAATCTTTGATTTTCTTCTTTACCACTCATTTATTAACAAGCACTTTCTATTTTTATATCGTGTGAACCTATCCTCGATACTATTCCCTATAAAAAAAAACAATCGGATTGCTTTGATATCGCTACTTAGATCCAACTTTGCGAATCTCGGCTACTAGCCTTTAGCCCGCTAGCATTTCACGCGTGGGCTCGCGCTTATTGACCGTCTGATTTTACACCCGTTTCACTGAAAGGATACAGGTTATATCCAGCATTCCAGTCCTAAATTAGTAGTGATATTGGTAGTATCACTGCTAATTTACTGTTCATCTGTTATAATGGCGAACTTATCGGATGTGTGTCTAACGTTACCTCTGAGTGCAGGTGAGGACACATTCGAGCTGATGTCGGTGCGATTGGAACTGGAATCGGTGGAGAAACAGATCCGTGGTCTGCTGGAGAGGCAAGCCGAGTTGCGGGATCGGCGATCAGCGCTTAAAACGTCACGCGCCGATGCTCACAAGTCAGTGGTTAGTAACTTTTTGACTCCGACTTCCTCTACTCCGTGCGTTTCTCTGCCCAGGAGGACGCGATCATCTCTGGCTTCATTCACTCCGGCACCTACACAACACCATGGACCCTGGGTGATCCCACAGCGGAAGACACGAGCCAGGACCAGAGCAAGAACCTCTCCGCCCCTCCCGGTCTTCGAGATCTCCACCCGGAACCGCTTCTCCCCTCTCCACGAGTCGGAACGCGACGACGCCGTGATCATCGGCACTTCCATGGTCCGTCATGTCCGCGCTACCTCAGGTAAGGGTAAGGTGCGCACTCACTGCTTTCCTGGTGCTCGTGTTCTTGATGTCGCCGCACAGGTTCCCGAGATTCTGAACGGTGACGAGCGCGTCGGAGCCGTTGTCCTCCATGCGGGAACGAACGACATCAGGCTGCGGCAGACGGAGGTTCTAAAGAAGGACTACAGGAGCCTGATCGAGGCGGTACGCAGCACAGCGCCTGAGGCAACGATCATCGTGTCTGGACCGCTTCCCACGTACCGACTAGGACAAGAAAGGTTCAGTAGACTATTTGCTCTAAATGAATGGTTAATGTCATGGTGTAATGAACAGAAACTGCTCTTTGTAAATAATTGGAATCTGTTCTGGGAGCGACCTAGGCTCTACCGTGCTGATGGCCTGCACCCCAGCAGAATCGGAGCGGCTGTGCTGTCGGACAACATCTCCAAGACGTTGCACACCATCTGACTAGTAAGTCAAAGTCCAATTCACAGTCTTTGCTGTCCCAACTTAATTGATATAAGTAGTGTAGAACATTATATAGAAACTGTGTCTATTCCTCGTGTAGTGAGGCCAAACAATAAATCTAGTGTAGGATCTAGGAAAAATCTTATTGTAATTAAACCAGAAAATCTAAATATCAGTGAACAAAAACAATTTCTAAAACTAGGTCTTCTAAACATTAGATCGCTCACACCTAAGGCGGTTATTGTAAATGAAATGGTCACAGATAATAGCTTCGATGTACTTTGCCTTACTGAAACCTGGCTTAAACCAAATGAGTATTTCGGTCTAAATGAGTCTACTCCGTCAGGATATTGTTATAAGCATGAGCCCCGTCTGATCGGTCGTGGCGGCGGTGTTGCAACAATCTATAGAGATATTCTTAATGTTACTCAGAAAACAGGTCACAGGTTTAATTCGTTTGAAGTACTTGTGCTAAATGTTACGCTCTTAGATGTAAGAAAGAAATCCCTATTATCTCTAGCCTTGGCTACTGTATATAGACCTCCAGGACCATATGCTGATTTCCTAAAAGAGTTTGCAGACTTTCTCTCAGATCTATTGGTCAATGTCGATAAAGCAATAATTGTTGGAGATTTTAACATACACATAGATAACACAAATGATGCGTTAGGGACTGCGTTTACAGATTTATTAAACTCCTTTGGGGTCAAGCAAAACGTCAGTGGTCCCACTCATCGTCTAAATCATACACTAGACTTAATTATATCATATGGAACCGATCCAACCGATATAGATATTATACCGCAAAGTGACGACCTCACTGATCATCACATGGTAACTTGTATAATACGTACTGCTGAAATTTGTCATGTTGCGCCGCGTTATAGACCAGGCAGAACAATCCTTCCGACCACTATAGATAGATTCTCAAATAGCTTACCTGATCTATCTCAGCTGCTCAGAGAACCCAAACAAACAGATGAACTAGAGGAAATGACCAGCAGTTTGAGCACCATTTTCTCTAGTACATTAGATATTGTTGCACCAATTAGATTGAAAAAGGTTAGAGAGAAAACTAAAGCACCATGGTACAATAGTACTACACATGCTATCAAGAGAGAAACTCGTAACTTAGAGCGTAAATGGAAACAAACTAATTTAGAGGTCTTTAGAATCGCGTGGAAAGACAGTGTGTCACGTTATAAAAAGGCTCTAAAAGCAGCCAAGGCAGAGCATCTCCGCAAACTAATAGAAAATAACCAAAATAATCCAAGGTTTTTATTTAACACCGTGGCTAGACTAACAAATAAACAGACATCACCAGAGCAAAATATTCCGTTACAGTATAGTTGTAATGATTTTATGAATTACTTCAATGAGAAAATAGAAAGCATCCGAAATACAATTGTAAATGTACAATCCTCTATGGTGTCTTGTGATTCAGCCTCAATTATCGTCCCTCAAGAACAACTACACCGCTTTACAACTGTAGGACAGGAAGAGCTAAATAAACTTATCATTGCATCTAAACCAACAACATGTTTATTAGATCCAATACCCACTAAACTTCTGAAAGAAGTGTTACCTGTAGTGGAAGAGCCTCTTCTTAATATTATTAACTCGTCTTTATTTTTAGGTCATGTTCCAAAAATATTCAAGCTGGCAGTAATAAAACCTCTTATTAAGAAACCGCAATTAGATCAAAATAACTTAGCAAATTACAGACCCATTTCAAATCTTCCATTTATGTCTAAAATACTAGAAAAAATTGTGTCCGCTCAATTGTGCTCTTTCTTGCAAGAAAATGAGATATATGAAAAATTTCAGTCAGGATTCAGACCGCATCATAGCACAGAAACTGCGCTAGTTAAAATTACAAATGATTTACTTTTAGCTTCTGACCAAGGCTGTATCTCAATACTAGTTCTACTCGATCTTAGCGCTGCGTTCGACACTATAGATCATAAAATACTCCTGGATCGACTACAAAACTACACTGGTGTTCAGGGACAGGCATTAAGCTGGTTCAGATCGTACTTATCGGACCGTTACCATTTTGTCTGTTTAAATGGGGAAAAATCGAAGATAACGTCAGTAGACTATGGAGTGCCGCAAGGATCGGTGTTAGGCCCTCTGCTATTCTCAATATATATGCTGCCACTTGGTAATATTATAAGAAAACATGGAATTAATTTCCACTGCTATGCTGATGACACTCAATTATATATTTCATCACGACCAGATGAATACACTAACTTATCTAAATTGACAGAATGTCTTAAAGATATAAAATGCTGGATGACGTGTAATTTCCTGCTACTAAATCCAGATAAAACTGAGGTATTACTTATTGGTCCAAAAAACTACCCACAAAATCTCTTACAATACAACTTTAATTTAGAAGGATGTCCTGTTACCTTATCGACTACAGTAAAAGACCTGGGTGTTATACTAGACCGCAACTTGTCTTTCGAAAATCATATTTCGTATGTTACAAGAACAGCCTTTTTCCACCTTAGAAACATTGCTAAATTACGTAACATGCTATCTGTTTCCGATGCAGAAAAGTTAGTTCATGCATTCATGACCTCGAGACTAGATTACTGTAATGCTTTATTAGCTGGTTGTCCTGCATCCTCAATAAACAAGCTACAGTTAGTCCAAAATGCAGCCGCTAGAGTTCTTACTAGGTCAAGAAAATATGATCATATAACACCGATTCTATCATCTCTGCACTGGTTACCTATTAAGTCCCGTATCAATTACAAAGTACTACTACTGACCTATAAAGCACTAAATGGTTTAGCTCCTGTGTATTTAATGGACCTTCTATCGCCCTACAATCCATCGCGTTCTTTAAGATCCCGAAATTCGAGGCTTCTGGTCATTCCTAGGATATCTAAGTCCTCTAAAGGAGGGAGGGCGTTCTCACATTTAGCTCCTAAACTCTGGAATAGCCTTCCTGATACTGTTCGTGGCTCAGACTCGCTCTCCCAGTTCAAAACTAGATTAAAGACGCATCTCTTCAGCCAAGCATTCACATAATGCTTACCTTTTATACCACTGTTGAATCAGATCGAATGCATTAATATTATGAACAGCAGCTACGCTAATTATTTCCCATCTGCTTTTCTGCTGTTATCTCGGGACGCTAGTCCCGAGGTAAATAGCGTTCGTCAGCTCCAGTTTGTATCCAGCCTCTCACGGAGACTTCAGACGCTCCAACACCTGCGATGAGACGACTCGACGCCTGTGAAGAGACGACTCAACGCCGGCAATATGTTATGCCCTAAATTAATACATGATGATTAATTAACTAACTATATTCTTCTATGTACATTTCTGAAATGCACTTTCTGTAAAGCTGCTTTGAAACAATATGTATTGTGAAAAGCGCTATACAAATAAATTTGAATTGAATTGAATTGAATTACACTAAAGTGCTAACATTAATTTACTCCTTAATATGTCCCCTTTCCAGGAGCACTATTAAAGTATATGCTGCCAGTAAGCAAAGCTCCAGCTGTTGGTGAGTATAAAGGGGCTGTAAAATGATAACTTTCTGCATTTTAAAAATTAAGTCTAACTTTATGTATAATCATTTTCTTTATTTGGATTGGATTTTAATAGTTCTATTGAAATGTTACCTTATTCTTAATATTGTTACTATTGATCTTCTTTGTGGTGTTTTAGATGTTATTGTTAATTTTGTTTATTTTAAAAATTCAAATATATAAATTCAAATATGAAAATCACTTTATCAGTCTTTTTATTCAGCAAGTTCATCAGTGTGTGTGTGTGTGTGTGTGTGTGTTCGGTCTTGCACTGCCATTCAGGTCAGTGGCATCATCATGTTCCTGCTAGACATCAAACATAGTAGATATAATATAGTTATATAGTATGGTATAGTTATAAGGTAGTCATTGCTTTTCTTTAGGCCTTACTTAAAACGGTCAAAGGGGCCTCCAACCAAATTTTGCTTAGGGCCCCCAAAGGTCTAGGGCCGGCTCTGAGTTTATGCATTAGATTCTGAAGATGAGGAGGATGTGGTTATGTTGACCTCACATGTTTATTCTAACAATGTAATTGATGTAAGTATGCAACCATACTTTTAAAAAGCCATAATAGTTTTTGTTATTAAAGGGGTCATATAATGCCATTTTTGTACAAGCTAATATGATTCTTTAGGGTCTAAATTAAAACTTTGTAATATACTTTAATTAAAAATTCTCATTAGTATTGTAAGAAAACACTTATTTTACCTGGTCAAAAACAGCTCTGTTTTCAGCACGCCGTTTCAGTGCATATGACTTTAAATGATAATGAGCTTTGCTGACTCCGCCTCTCTGTTCTGTGTGTACACCGTTTGTAACACAATAACCATAACGTGTTGTTCAGTATAAACGCGGGATTATGAATTATATTGAGAACGTCCTACATAGAAAACATGCCGTAATGTACCCTGAGTGTAAACCTTAGCTGCATTCATTGTGAAGTGTGCAGCTATTTGCAAAGATATAAATATTAATATAAAGTTTAATAAAACGTTACACTCACTTCAGTTCTTCTGGAGATTCAGCAGGAAAACGAATATCTGGTACCGATCCTTTTTTCATGAGCAGCTTCTTCCTTTATTCGAGCAGCTTCTTAGCAAATCCAGCTTTATACTGATCCTCGTTTATAAAGCAGTCTGGTGAGAAATGATTCGCGCAAACATGAGAGCATTGACGTTGCTCGTGGGGAATATTCCCTTCGAAAACAAACTCAGCCACTGCGTCTTCAGCGGTTTGGATTTAGGAACATTAAAATGACTGTGTTCGTTATTACACCCAAGAACAGAACACCACAATCGCTTAGACGCCATTCTGCTCATAGACAGTGCTCCAGCATTTCAACAATGACCGCGCCGGTCCGCGCAGACTATGATTGACAGCTCTCACGAGCGAGGGCGGGTCTGTGTTGAAACACTCCTGTCAATCAACAATCGTGGGGGGGGCGTCCGTTTTATTGACGTCACAAAAACGAACGGCTCAATTTGAGGCAGTGGAAACATATAAGGACATTAAAACAAAAACACTGGATGGATTTTTATCATTATATAATGGTTGTGTACAGGCACTGCCAACACACATTTCAGTACAATCAACTTGTAAAAGTGCATGTACCATTATATGACCCCTTTAAGTTTGTTTTTTTGTTATTGCAATGACTTAGGATGGCGTTACTGCTGCTGACATCATCAGAACATTTCGGAGGGAAGATCTTAATTTAGAAGAAAGGGTGATTGTAGTGGCCAGAAGAAGGGAGATTCTGCATAGTGCATGTACTGCACTGAAAACTAGCTACTTTGATGGCACAAATCCCCACAAATCGAATTTGTAGGTGAAAGTGCTGATGACTATGGGGGACCTAGCAGAAAATTTTTCGACGTTAACAGGTTAACATCCTATCTTTCCTTCTGAACACTTTCAGGTCAGGCCATCTTGGCGTGAGAGATTTAGGTGGATGCCCTCAGAGCAATGGAGAGGCAGAGCGAGCGGTGCGTACAGTAAAACAAATGCTGAGAAAGAACCAATACCCTCAGAGAGCTCTTTTGGCCTACAGATCGACTCCATTAGCTCATGGGATATCACCTGCAGAACTCCTGATGGGGAGGAGAATAAGGTCAACAGTCCCAGTTCCACCTAAATCTCTCACGCCAAGATGGCCTGACCTGAAAGTGTTCAGAAGGAAAGATAGGATGTTAACCTGTTAAGCTTCACCAGTGCGTGGGCGCCCCAAGTAGAAGTGCTTCGCCTTCTGAGAATATAGTTCCCAGTATGTATACGGTTAAAAGATGTCTGTGTCTCATATGACCTTGTTATTTGTACACACTGTGAATATACAAATCACAACATATAAATAGGAAAATGTTGGCGTTATTTTGTCACTTATTGGGAGCAGTATGCTAGCTGGAGCCATTTACTTCCAGTCTTTGTGCTAAGCTAGGCTAGCGGTGGGTGCGTCAGGCAGCGTTACAGCACGCACAGAGATGAAAAGGGTATGGACTTATTATAACTCTGAATAAGCTAAACTCCCAAAATGTCGGCGTGTTCCTTTAATGTCTCGATCGCTGTGTTGTTGTTTTTAGGGTGTACTAGCCCTTTAAGCTAACAACACGCAAACAATTACAATCTTTCATGTCTTTACTAAACACATCTCATTAAACATTTAAATTGCAGCAGTAAGTGAACTTCTTGTTGTTACTTAATGACCCACAAATGTTTTTTTGTTTTTGTAATAGTTGTTCCTGATTCCCTTGTTTGTTCTGAGCAGTTAAACTGTCCACTGTTCTTCAGAATAAAATCCTCCCCCTGGCACCCTTTTTAATAGTCCATCAGTAGTTCTCATTGTGAAAAGATGGGTCTTAAAATCATGCAGACACTATTGTAAAGGTTTCAATTGTGCAGAATATGCTGGAAAACCAAAGACTGTGCAGGACATGGTGGATAGGATTTTTTCTGAAGAACTTTGGGCAGTTTAAAGGTGCTCTAAGCGATGTCACGTGTTTTTTAGGCCAAAACTTTTTTGTCACATACAGCAAACATCTCCTCACTATCCGCTGGCTGCCTGTCCCCTGAACACACTGTAAAGAAACGCGATCTCTGTAGACAGCCCAGGCTCCACACACAGCAACAAACAAACTGGGCTAACCCGCACCACGAAACATAACAAACTGTTCCAGCCAATGACCGACAAGAAGGGTTTGGGGGTGTGGTTTGGGGGGTTAGTGTGCGGATGAGGAGGAGGGAGGGTCTAGCTAGCCTCCGTTTTGTTTGACAATAGTTTGAACGTCAACAAGAAGTGACGTCACCCAGGATCGCTTAGAGAACCTTTAACTGCTCCGATCAAACAAAGTACTCATGAACAACCATCACAAAACAAAAAACAACATTTGTGATTCATAGAGGTAACAACAAGGTAGTCACTTACACAATTTACATTTTTATTACACAGCACTGATAGTGGCTAATGGGATGTGTTGAGTAAAGTCATGAAAGATTATAATTGTTTGTGTAGCTAGCTTAAACACTTTGTGTTTTGTCTATACATGTGACTGATGAAGATCACATGAAATTTTATGACCAATTAATGCAGAAAATTTTCTATTTCTTACCACTGAATATGAATGCAGTTAAGAGGTGTTGATTCTTTTAGGAAGCTGCACAAATGTGAGTGTCAGTGGGCATTTAAGTTATTTTACCTAGACAAAATCCCATTCGAAGTCGATGAGGTTCTTCAGGAGAGAAGCAACTTTGCGATTTACAGTGGCAGACTTCTTGCTGACAAGTTTTCCCGTCTTCTTTGAAATCACCTTGCCTCTGCGAGCCTTTGAACCTTTTTCAGGGTTTATCCCAACGAATCGTCTAAGGGTAATAAACACACACACACACACACACACACACACACACTTTAAAAGAGAAAACTTACAAAATCTATCTTTTATCAATTTAAATAGTGGATTAAATATAAATTTGCTAAATTAGGGAGCAATAAAAAAATATATAAACCAATTTAAAGGGTACTATAAAAGGTGATAAAATACCTTTGAATGAATTCTAATGTGCCACATGCCTCCTCTGGATACTGCAGATTAAAGACATAGAACATAGCAAACATTGTTGCTATTGCAGTCAGAAATCGTGGTTGTATGCCCTCACAAACAACAAGACCCTCTAGGGTAATCATCCAGCGTTCAATACAGTTGTCTGCACTCCCTGAAATGATTTTTTCAAATTATACACAAAAAATACAATTTTATGATTATTTACTCACTCTAAGGCCATCCAAGATGTGTATGACTTCGGACATCAGAACACAAATATTCTTTTTTTAAGGAAATTAGAGCACTGTATATGCATGCAATTGAAGTGAACGGGTCCCATCCTTTTGACAATCCAAACAGCATATTATGGCAGCATTACAGTAATCCACACAATTCCCATCCATCAGTTCATGTTTTCTAATGTAAAATGATACATGTTGGTAAGAAAAAAATCCAGTATTAATATTTAATTAACTTTCCTGTTCAATCAAAACAATTTGTGGCGCTGTGTCAGATTAAGTCAAGTACATCTTTGATGGCCTGAGAGTAAAATATCACATCATTTTCATTTTTGAACGAAACTTTCTTTCAAAAGTACTGCCTTTGCAACCAATTATTTATCTCATTAGTTATGACATACTTACCACATAGAATAAGACGAGGGCTCGCAGGTAGATTTTCCATCTTCTCTACATCAGCAGCAGTCGCAGAAACCTGGAAGAGAACACAAAAATTAGAATGATAGATAAATAAATGAATTAGATAAAATGAAACAAGAAACAAAAGATAAAAAACACTCACATCTGCATGTAATATCAGGCCACTTTCACTCTCATTGAAATGTGCCAGAAGAAGCTTGATGACCAGGTCTGCAATTTCAAGGTGGTCTGCCTGGGACAGGACATCCTTCATGTTTTGGTCTTTTGGTCTGCTTTTAAAGTACTCAGGAATGGTCTTTCCACATTCTTCCATGGACATCTCTAAAGTGTGCAGTATGTCAATTTCAGTAAGTAAGTGAAAATGGGCACAGATGGACCTCTGGTTAAAAAGGTAAGGCCACTGGCACCTTATGTCCTCAACGGAAGGAGATGGTGTGGAATTTAAAAGCTGACGCTGCAGACAGAATGTTGTTTCCATCAGATTTTGTACTTCTACTTTCTCAAATCCAGCAGTTCCCTCCTTGCTGTAAATGTCTTGTAGTCGCTGACGTTTTGCCTCTATGGATTCCGTGGTTTCTTCTGGTGGGAGATGTGGCTGAAATCTCACACACCCATAAGTGTCAGTGGGTCCTCGTTTGCATCCAGACTTTGTCATGGTTCGTCTATGATGGCCAAAACTACTCTCACGATTAAGATTTTCCACACGTGTCTTCACTTGCAGTAAGAGAGATGTATACCCTCCTGCTATTAAAGCACCATTTGGAAACTGGTCCGCAAAGCTGTTAGGGTACTGCCTAACAATATTTTGGCAGACTGTAATACATTGAGAGCGCGTGGGGCAAAGCTCATATTTGCGCATTTCATCAACTAGGACTCTCACCATCTGGCGCCGTTCAGCAGGTTTGGGCCTCTTGCCTGCAACAATAGCTGATTGGATCTCTGGTGGCATTCGGTCCCAAGAGACCTGGAAAGTTGTGGGCCATGTCTTGGAAATGGTAAAAGTATGTGAAGAGGATGTTCCTGGGTTGGCTGTCTCTGGGGAAAAGGACATGCAAGCTTGGCTGTCAGGTGTTGGACTTGAAAGAGGAGAGGATGAACTTGACTGACTGTAACGTGAACATGGGCTGGAGATGGCTTGTAGGTCTAGAGCAGGGGTTCTCAAAGTTTTGATAGGTGAGGGCCAATTTAGGAACCCAACATTGAACTGAGGGCCGCCAAAGTGGCGGGGGAGAAAACGAAGAAAAAAAGACTGAAAAGAAAATCCCATTTGAAATTATTTTAATGACCAGGTTGCATCTCTACAGTTTACATTAGTTGCAATAAACACATTTTAATTCATAACTGAGGCTAAACCTGGCAAAACTTGTGAAAATTTTGGGGGAGAGAGAAAGAAACTTTTAAAATAGAAGCTTACCAAACAAGTCATCATCATCATTCATTTCTATCATTGCTTGTCAGTCGCGTTTCCATTATTGCAGATTTGCATATTATTATCTATCTTTTTTAACCCGTAACTGAAAAATGAACGGTTGTTGTCTTTTTAAAACGCAAAGTTGAACAAAATTTTAATTTGAACTGGCTTCACCAACTGCTGCGCAAAAAAGTAAATATCGACAGACTTTTTCAGATTTTTGTTTAAATGTCCTTTTGCCCCTTTATTAAACATTTTAAATATTCACAAATTAATATGGAAAACATGTCGATTTTACTGGTTTTCTAAGGCCAAATTAGAACCTGGAATTTATATTTTTCCCGCAGTGATGAATGAGAAGAGCCATATAGCCTGTACGTGTCTGATCTAGCCTGATTTATAGGTGAGTTATAGGCTAATGATAATAAATGCGTCTGAAAAAACAGCGAGGCATTTTAATTGTTTATTAATAAACTATTGTTTTCTAAGTGTCGGCTAAAAACATATCTCCATCTTCGCTGTTAAGCAGATGCGCTTTTAGAGAGAAATCCACCTTTCATACGGATTACATAATCAGGTATTTGCTTTCGATTCGAGTTTGTTTGTTTAAAAGTGCACATTTTAAGCTTTTAGCCTACATAGGCTAGCTATATTTTGTTTCAGTTCTCGCGCTCCAGTTCACGGAGATCATGAAAGCGCGTAGTAGCCTAGGCTACTGATTGTTTTATTTTATTTTACAAAAGCACGTTTTCTTGTTATGAGTTTACACAAATAAAAGTAGTTGCGAATAATGCATTATTATTTTCTGTATGACCAGAAATGATAGACTAGTTTAAGTTGTTTCTACTGTTGATAGGGAAATGCAAGTGTTCGCGCCCGCGAACATTTTGAAAGGTAATGGAAACGCGGCTATTAATAAGCTTGACATTGTTAAGATTATTATTGAGTCACATTGAATATTGATTACTTGGTCAACATACCCTTTTAAATTGCAATGGGATTTGTGGTGCTGGTTTCGGTTGGCCACGATTCCTGTGTAGACAACCACTGTTCCTGGTGGCCTTGGGAGTGAGGTCAAGTGCGATCGGTCGGTCGGACCATGTAATTACCGCTTATGCCTATGGATGCCGCTAAACACCACTAAACGGAGATATTCATTTTTTCAAAGCAATAGTTTTAACAGTTTTACAGATGTTATCGCGGGCCGCCAGAAATGTTTCGGCGGGCCGCCATTGGCCCGCGGGCCGCACTTTGAGAACCTATGGTCTAGAGTAATCACTTCAGTTTCTGATAAAAGTACAGAGAATTAACATTATTTACAAACTCTAATGATGATACCATGCACAGTGTCACTATTTACTATTTTGTCTCAAACTATTTTTACATTTATTTACACATTCATGTAAACTTAAATTTTACTTGGCAAAACACATTAAAAGGACCTTATATATATAAAAAACAGTATTTTAAATCTTACTGTCTGTAACATTTACATTTGTATAGGCAGGTAACGCTCATTAACTTTATAACTTTAAAATGTCTTTGCTACATTACCTGATTTAAAAACTTGAAGAAGCTTTCTAAGCTGGATAACTGGCAAGAGATCTTGAAGATCATCTTTCTGAACATACTGCAAATCATTTTTGCTTTCTAGCCCAGAGCTCTGAAGTTTTGAAACAATCTGTTGTAAAACATCTGAGGATAGGTTAGGCAATGCCTGCAAAATGATGTCTTTAACCTCATTACTCCAGTCAGACATTGGTCTATAGAAAGAGAAAAGAGTGATGAAGAATTAGTACAGGCATGCCACACACTCTGTACTCAGGCAATGGGTAATAATCTAACAGATTCTCGTGTTTTACACAGCACACTCTCTCGGCTGGCTTAATACTGTAAACACCCATGTTAGGAACCAGTACAGCCTGATATTCCTGGGTAACAAAATGAACAGATGAACCCTGATGAACAAGAACTAATTTGATCTTTCCAACTACAAGCTCTTCATCATCTGAGTCTCTGATCAAAACAAACGTGTTTTTTTTTTGTATTTTGTACCTCTCAGTGTAATATCATTGGCAACCTCAGTGTTTACAGCCTCAAAATTCATATGCAAAACTGCCGTTTTGATCTCCTCACTGTATTCAGTAGAATAAAATTCTGTGCTTTTTTCGAGAACAATATCTGGTGGAAAGAAGTTGCCAGCAGAAAGGTATGCCTGGAGAAGCCGATGTTTCTCTGCAAGTTTTCGACAAAGATTCTTGAAGTTATGTGATTTCCGAGCACACTGCTTGAAATATGTATGCTTGCTTTCAAATCTTAGCGTCCACAAACGGATTAAAGGGCCAAAGTGGAAAATCAGTTCAGGATAATGAGTAATGTAGTGGTGCTTTGGTTTCAGTGTGTGATTTGGAAATGCTTTACATCTAGTGTGCAGGTACTCATTAATCAAAACTTCTAGGTAGGCTATCTGCCCTGCAGAAATAGCTGGTGCACATATAAGCTCTACTATTTGTCTAAGCTGTAACACCAGCTGCCACACCTCATTTTCAGCTGGACTTTCAATCTTATCTCCAATCAAAACTGGAAGCATCCTAAGGAAACACCAGTTTTGCACTGCATGACCAGACAGTTTATCCCCCCCTGGAGCAAGCTCAGCAGGTTTGTCATTGGAATCACAGCCAAAGTATGAGAACTGACTTATTCTGCGATTTAATTCCTGGTAAGTGAACTGCTTATCCACAGTCACAAGGTGTTTTATGTATAATGCTACATCATATGACGCAACACCTTCAAATATGTCATGGCCAAGACAAGGTGGTAATCCAGGTTGGCATACATGAAAGTAACTTAGGCTATTGAACAAAGAGTCAAATTTGATTCCTTCAACTGCACATGAAGTGGAATCACTCTCAGCATGCTCTCTATATGAATCAACAGTGCGTTTAGTACCTTTGGATAGAGGAGCTTCTCGAAAGGTCTCTCTTTCAATGTTGCAATATCTGCAGAAATGAATACTCTTGGAGAAATTCTCTACAAATCCACCTATGCAGTGTGAGCCCAGGTTGTCCCCACAAATTGCAGATAATGTTCCCAAGAACACTTGTCCGTCAGGCAAAGTAACACCACTTATCTCAAGATCTTTAAGGTCTTTGATGAGTGCCTGGAAGATTTTTTCTTGCCCGAAAAACTTAAAATCTTGCTCCCTGCAAATCATAACAAGTTGCATCTGGTCAATGCTTGACCTATGATGCGGAGGAATGTCTGTAAGGGTGGCGTATACACAGAGTAATTTGTGTTTTTTCCTGCCAGATCCAAGAGGGTTGGCAACTTCTAATGCATCCTGGTAGAGAATTATGCCAAAGGATGCAATGAAACTACTTTCTCTCATACCGTTGCCATCCCACACGTCCCGAAAAACATCTTTACGAGGAACACTGTAGTACATTTGTTTATGGTGTTCCCTTACTGTGTCAATTTGTAACAGAGAGCTGACAGTTTCCCTGATTGGAACATATTGTGCAAAACACTCTTTGCCTGCCTCATTTTCTCCAAGACGGACTGGAACTGGTGCTATGTGGTGAAAATTACTTTTGAAGTAGGTTTTTCGTCTCTGGTCAGTATAAAGTACCTGTGAATTGTAAGTCTGAAAGAGGTCATCACTTCGCAAAACATCAATAATAGCACATATATCCCTTTCAGCAAGCTGTAATGCAACTAATTTGTCTCTTAACTTGAAAAGCAGGTGTTCCTTACTCATGTCATGAATTTCTTGAAAGTGACTAACAATTATTTGAATTACAGATGATGGAAGTAGACATTTAGCTTGTAATTTGAGATAAAATAAAGCAAGATGTCTCAAAAACAATGCTTCGTCAACACTTTCTGCACTGTCATCTTGTTCCATACTATGGCTTTCATCACATGGAGCCTCATGTAGGACTTCTGACAGGTGGTCAGAGCTCTCAGACAGGCTACCAGGATTAACAGAAACAACCAGATTTCCCTCAGAACAATCACGATGTTTTCTAGACAAGTGTGCAGTAAATGTGGAAACGTTGGAAAACACCCTGCCACATCCCTGAAATGGACATGGAACTATTTTTCCCTCCTTAATATGCAACTTTATATGCATGTAAAAGCTTTTCAATGACTCACACCTGACCCGACATAACTCAACATGACATGTTAGGTCAAATGAGGTGAAGGACCTAGCACTATACTCCGTTTGGCCCTCTCCATGTCTATAGCTGTGAGACTTAAAGGCTTCAAACTTTCAAAATGTTTTGTTGCAACCAGGCAGAGCACAACTAAAAGTTATATTAGAAACATGCCTGTGAATTCGCATGTGCCTTACAAATGCACAAATGGTACTGCATGCTTGTGCACAAAGTTTACAAGTATACATGGCGTATACTCACCAAAGATTAGGGCTGTGTATGGTCTCAGTAAAACATTAACATCAAGTGAATGATTCCTAGAAAAAAAGAAGAAAATAATTATTTCGAAATCTTTAACCAAGCAAAGAAATTCGACGTCAGAGCACGGAGAACATTGAATAGTGATGTCTCAGCTGCTGAGATTGAACTGTCTGTCAGCAAAAACGCGTTTCGCGCCTAAAAGTGCAGTCAATAATATCCACCTCGTCTTTCAAAAAACAACCTCTTTGACTTTTTAATACTATGTGCAAGTGAATCTCACAAAAACGCAGGTACTAGCACCACTAAATCGAATATATCTAACGCTATTTTGCTTTTGGGAATTTTAACAGCTTTACATTATTTGCATGGGAACTAACGTTAAACAAATTGACCACTACATTTTAATTACTATAATGGATCTGGCTATTTCGAGTAGTTTTATAATTATTCTCCATCTTGTGCATGATATTATGCGAATAAAATTAATGCATCTGGTAATTGCTAAGAAATTCGACGTCAGAGCACGGAGAACATTGAATAGTGATGTCTCAGCTGCTGAGATTGAACTGTCTGTCTGCAAAGACGCGTTTCGCGCTGTAAGGATTCAGGGCGGATCTAATCCGTGGGGAATTTGCATATCATAATTAATAATTGGTAATTAATAATTATTCATACATGTTTGGATTAGATCAGTCTTACATTAAATTTAATCTCCCTCTAAGGGAGGATTTGTCATTTTACCTGGATGCATACGTGTGAATCCCGGAAATTAACCACAAGTTGATTGTAGTTAATTACACGGACCATGTTTCACAAACAGGTAAAATGAATTAGCTCAATTGTCAGGATAATATTTGTGGGATCCACAATATCATCTTACTTTATAGGATTTCAGGAAACGCAATTCTCTGGCCAGAAGAATTGGGTTTCCCGCCCTATAAACACAACACATTCTCTTTAAGGTATTTTTAATTTTAGTAAGCATGTAGCATAAGACCTTTTGCACTTAAGGGACTTGAAATTGAGCAAAGAGACAGTACATCAATCAAAATGAATATATAATTAATTTAATAGAGGCATGACTACTTATGTATTTACTACGGTTACACGGGATATATGTATTTACAAACACATAGACATCAATGAACAATACAATAAGACATCAATGAACTAGAAATGCGTAAAGTTTGGACAATGGATAACTTACACGCGTGAGCGAGTAAGAGAGAGAGAGGAAAGGGGATGGGGAGAGAGAGAACAGAGAAAATTGGGAGAATTTCATTGGCAGGAAGACATTCACCTCTCCGATAACAACACGGAACATCATCTTAAAACTTCTTAGAAGCTCTATAAAGAGATATACTTGCGCAAGTTTCTTGGTCTCTCTGTATCGCGGCAATCCTGCGCGGCCTTGTCTGGCCGCGTGCGTGAGAGGATTCCTTTGTGTGTGAGGAAGCATCACGTGGGCTGCTTGGCGCGCGTGTTGAACCGAGGTTCACAGTCTTTGGGGTAACATTACCAAAGGAAAATAGTTCGGCTGAGTTCGTTTCACTTCGTAGAACGGAGGAATCACGAGGAGTTAATGTTCCATCTGTGCATGTCTGGCGAAGAAGCGCGTGCTTCGCTCGGTCCGGCGCGTCACGCGGTCACGTGCGCGTGTTTCTCCTTCAAAGCGAGCGCGCGCTCGTTTTAAGGTCCCTTGTAGATGGATTTGCTGAAGAGATATGTCACGGGGTTTTCTTTTCAATCGTCGATTGGAATTAAACACAGAGATTTATCTACAACTGAAAAACACAAACTAAACTAGAAACAAATAAAAGAAAGGCGAAGAACTCGCCCGGAGGCGAGACGTTACATCATGACACGAGGACACGGGAGGAAGAGAGAGAGAGGAAGGTTCAGTCCTCTTTAGAGGAACTGGAGTCCACACCTCTGAGGTGCGAACTGGCCAATGACATTCAACGAAACTTTTGGCGGCCAAATTCTCTTTGTCTTGTCAAAGTTAAACTATGGCCGTGTCCGCCTCTTTTATGACCAGTCAGAATTTGTCAGAATCATTCCACAAGATGATAAAAACATAGAAAACATACATTTTACTGTAATCTTCTGTATCTGACCAAATCAGTTGGAACGAGATAATTAAAACGGTACCAAACACAACATTTACACATAATTGGAATATGAAGATACATTTAATACATAACTTTTAAACTCTCAAGAGTTTCACTGATACGCTAGGAGATCATTTCTAAACTACCATGGACTGGGAAACACACAGACATACAGGAATATATCATATACAATTGGTAATGGCTCGTTTTATGCGTGTAATGTAAAGGTCCATTATGTGTGTGTGTGTTGGTTCGTGTGTGTGTGTGTGTCAGAGTTCTGTTATCTCTCTTGTAGAGATGGGGGATGGCATGGAATGTTTAAAGCATTTTATGACTCTGGCCATTCCTGAGAGAGAGAGTGTGTGTGTGTGTGTTGCATTCAGTCTTTTTGGGTCTTTAGCAGGATGTATTTAGTTATTCAGATTCACCCTTTTAGCCCAGTCCTTACAGCGCCCAAAAGTGCAGTCAAAAATAGCCACGTCTTTCAAAAAACAACCTCTTTGACTTTTTAATACTATGTACATGTGAATCTCCCAAAAACGCAGGTACTCGCACCACTAAATCGAATACATATATATAAATATCTAACGTTATTTTGCTTTTGGGAATTTTGATAGCTTCACATTATTTGCATGGGAACTAAACAAATTGACCACTAAATTTGAATTACTATAATGGATCTGGATATTTCGAGTAGTTTTGAAATTATTCTCCATCTTATGTGCATGATATTATGCGAATAAAATTAATGCAGTAAGATTCGCATCGTGTAACGTTAGGCTACTGAATCAGAAATTAATTTTTAATCGAGGTAAGGGTTAATACAAAAGAAAGCCAAACTAATTTATAAATGGTAACTTAACTTTAACCAAGCAAAGAATTCGCAGTAATAATTGGAGCTCAGAGAACATTCATGAGCAGGCGAAAGGCCTCGACCGTTGAGAGCTCTGTCTGCAAAACGCGATTCGCACTCAGTAACTTAACGTTAGCACAGTCAAAAATACCTCGTGAAAAAGGCGATTTTACAGGTTGGGATCAACATAATAGAATAACAGCAAATAAATAAACTTACCTTAAACAGTGTCCTTCTTTAAAACAGCCTAGAGGAGTGCTGCGAAACAATTCTGCTCTTTGACGAAAATAGACGGCGTTGAATATGCCCCTCCCCCACGTGCTATTTTTTACAGTCCAAGACTGTTTTTTCCAGGAAAAAAATGGGTTTACACGTAAATGCTGTAAATTAACCGCAGGTAATTAATTTATGGAACATAGACTGTAAATTTACAGGATTAAACTGTTTATTGAAATAACAGTATTTTACTGTCGGAAATTGGCTGTATTTTTACAGCAATTTTGTTTTTTCCAGGAAAAAAATGGGTTTACATGTAAATGCTGTAAATTAACCGCAGGTAATTAATTTATGGAACATAGACTGTAAATTTACAGGATTAAACTGTTTATTGAAATAACAGTATTTAACTGTCGGAAATTGGCTGTATTTTTACAGCAATTTTTAACAGTGTAGGAAGACCTGCTGTCAAGAAATAGGGCAGAATAATCCCTTCAGCAGAGTCAGGAATGTCCAGGCAGTCTACCCTGGCTTCCAGCTTAGGAAATAAATTACAATGTTATTGAGATGTTTGTTCCCTGAGAAAAGAAAATATACATCCATGGGAATATAACAAGAGATGTTCAGACTAAAAGGGGGGGATGTAGTGTAACCAACTGGTCACTAGATGGCACTCCAGTTCAGTAAAGGTTAAGGAGTGCGAGAGAGGAGATTAAGAATAAATGGATGTTCAGTAACCGAGTGTTACAGTTATGTCTGTCTTGTGTCTGTATTCCTGAGTTTCCCCCCGTCTCTGTGTATTTGGTTTAATCCTATTTCATTTTTCCCGCTCCTCGTTTGTCCTCAGTTTAGTCACCTGTGTTTAGTTAATTAGTCAATCTTCTTCATCACCGTCACCTGTCGTACCCCATTATCATCTGTGTATTTAGTTCCTGTTCTTTATTCAGTGTTGGTCGGTCAATGTTTGAGCATACGCTCTCTGTGTGGAGCTCTTTGTTGTATTTTGCCTTCTAGAAATTAAACCTTTGATTTTGATGTAGTGATTCGTCTGCCTCCTGCATCTCCAAGCCTATACCGTAACAGATTGACCGACCGTTACAGCAGCATTATGGGCATCTTCCTCTACCCTCAAGATTCCACCGACCTTCTCCTCAGCCTCTCCCAGAATCACCATCCGATCGAGACCTACGTCGAGGAATTCCTCCACCTCGCCCATCAGGTGTCCTGGAAAGAGGCAGCCCTCAAGCACTCCTTCTGGATGGGTCTGGACGATCCACTCTTTGGGCAATTTCCAGCTACTGCCACCACATGTTCCCTTAGGGAATATATCGACAACATCCTGTGGGTGAGTGGATCGTCCTACACCGTTGATGTAACCCCAGATCTCCCTTCTGTTCCTGTCTCCCCACTGTGTCCAGTGTCTCGTTCTGCCGAGACCGTCATGCCTATGCATCACGTCATGCCCACCGTGCCAGTTGGAATTTTGGTGGAGCTAAAAGAGGAAGACTGGCTTATAGACTGGGACACAGAGCTTACCTGCACGCCTGCCGAGCCTGAGCTTCCCTGCACGCCTGCCGAGCCTGAGCTTCCCTGCACGTCTGCTGAGCCTGAGCTCCCCGTCACGTCTGCCGAGCCTGAGCTCCCCTGCAGCCCTACCGAGCCTGAGCTCCCCTGCAGCCCTGCCGAGCCTGAGCCCGTCGCCTGCCCGCCAGAGCCTGAGCCCGTCGCCTGCCCGCCAGAGCCTGAGCCAGTCGCCTGCCCGCCAGAGCCTGAGCCCGTCGCCTGCCCGCCAGAGCCTGAGCTTCAAGCCAGCCCTACAGAGCCTTCTCTACTGGTCCCATCCAGCCCTCCCAAGCCTGACCTGATGCACGTCCCTGAGCCTGGCACTCTCCCCAAGAAAATTTTGGGGGGGGGATATAGGCCACCTGATGGTGCGTCTCCGCCATGGCCCCCTGACCAGCTTGCTCCGCCCTGGCCACCGGAAGAGGCGTCTCCACCCTGGCCACCTGAAGGGGCGTCTCCGCCATGGCCCCCTGACCAGCTTGTTCCGCCTTGGCCACCCGAGGGGGTCTCTCCGCCCTGGCCACCGGAAGAGGCGTCTCCACCCTGGCCACCTGAAGGGGCGTCTTCACCCTGGCTATCAGCACGGCCTGCTCCGCCCTGGAGGCTTCCTGTTCCGGGAAAGCCACGCCCTCGTCAGCCTCCAGGGCGCCCACCCTCCCGCCCCTATTTGATGTTTATACGGCGTGGGGACACGCCTTTTCGAGGAGGGGCGTAATGTTACAGTTATGTCTGTCTTGTGTCTGTATTCCTGAGTTTCCCCCCGTCTCTGTGTATTTGGTTTAATCCTATTTCAGTTTTCCCGCTCCTCGTTTGTCCTCAGTTTAGTCACCTGTGTTTAGTTAATTAGTCAATCTTCTTCATCACCGTCACCTGTCGTACCCCATTAACATCTGTGTATTTAGTTCCTGTTCTTTATTCAGTGTTGGTCGGTCAATGTTTGAGCATACGCTCTCTGTGTGGAGCTCTTTGTTGTATTTTGCCTTCTGGAAATTAAACCTTTGATTTTGATGTAGTGATTCGTCTGCCTCCTTCATCTCCAAGCCTATACCGTAACACCGAGCTGTTTGCGTGTCCTGATGTTTTATTTCAGAGTTTAACATATAAACGTCTGTTACAGCTTGGCCAACTGTTTTTTACCTTGTAATGGACTATTTTATTTTTCTTAGCTTAAAGTTTGAGATAATAAACAGGTAATTATATATATATTATATATTAATCGTATTTGGGCTCTTTATTTCTCTAGGCTTTTGATGCATGATGTGCAGTCATCATTTGGAGTTTTTGAGGGGAAAACAGGCAAGCAGTTTTTCACCTATGACCAAGTAGCTGTGGAAATGAAGCGGTATTACACAGCGGGAAAGCTAATTTCTTGGTCTTTCATGCATGGTGGACCAGGTTTCAAAGCACTAGATAGCACATTATTTAAACTAATGTGTGGTCAACCAGATTCTGCAGAAGAATTTGACTGGCACAACCTGCCAGATGGTGAAATTCAAGAGAAAGTGCGACAGGTATGCATCTTCACACCATTCAAACAGATCATCATTTATGATTTGTGAAGGTAATGGAGTTTCTTTCTTTTAAGGTATTTTTTTTTGTCAGACCCAAGAAGACATAGATGGAATTGTGTCAAGCCTTGGAGACTGGATTGCTGACTGTGGTGTCCCTAGAATTTACAGTGCAGCACCTAAGGATATGAGACAGATCTATGGTCAGGTGATCAAACACTACATTTACCTCAGGTATAAAAAAATAATTTACATTTTAATCAATCTACAGTTTTAATCATGTTTACTTTAAGTGCCCTCCACTAATATTAGCACCCTTGGCAAATATGAGTAAAATATCTGGATCCAGATATTTCAGATCCCCGCTTGTGTAACTTTTTGTGTAACAAAGGTTTTGGATTGAAAGACTAAAAGAATAAAATGCTAAGACAATTTGACATTCTCATATTTACAAAGGGAGATGATTATTGTGGAGGACACTGAATTGTGAGTATATTTTTATTTTACTTTTAAATAATACATATGGAAATTTCTTGGAACATATTTATTTTAGAACAGCAGACATGATTGCTCAATTTAAGGATGGCATGAACTCCTGTGGCAACTTGTGGCAGATTGTTGAAAAAAAACTGGAAGGTCTTCCTTCCCTTGTTCACGAATGAGCAGAATGAACTAACCAGAGATGAATTTAGAGCCCTCTTCACAATGTGCTGGAGTGAGGAGGGAAGCAACCTCAGAGAAATGGAGCAAGACACCATCTTTTGCTGGGAGCTCCTGCTGAATTCAGTTCAGGGTAATCAGACTGGGATAATTTTGAATATTATCATATTTTATGATTATGCTTTTCTTCAATATCACTCTGTCTTCAACAGTATTTGCAGGGTTTTAACAGGTAATCACAGCTGTTCTTATATTCAGAACAACAGCACAGTTGTGTGATATTGCCTTTATACAGCTGATCAATTAAGTATAATATGCTATCAATAAAATATAATATTGAATTTTCTTGATTTTACAGAAAAACAATCAACAATCACCTTTCAGGAGATGCTGGTATTTATTACTGGTGCAGACAGCATTCCCCCATTGGGCTTCCCCGGAGAACCGAGAATTGAGTTTTACACACAAGAAAATTGCCGGCTTCCATTTGCGTCAATTTGTGGCATGGTGCTCTTTTTGCCTCGAGGTATCCAAGAAGAGGAGGAGTTGACTGACCTGCTTAACACAGCACTTAAAGGGTACCTTGGATTTGGAAAAATCTAATTTAGTAAATTTAGTCTCTTGTTAATTCAAGGGATAGTTGACCCTAAAATGAAATTTCTGTCATTAATTACTCACCCTGTCATGATTCTGCCCTCGTGTCCTTGAGTTTCTTTAGTCTTGAGGCAGGATCATGACAGACCTGTGTTTTGTGTGGAAGCACATGGCCTTGTGTTTATCTACAGTTGTTTATCTCTACAGATAAAGCGTTGTTGAAAATCCGGTTCGCGTACCCCCAAGTGATAAAATAAAACAAAATTCTTTATCTAATGTATAGGCAAGACAAGTAGTTTGTTTAGGCATGGTTTGTAGGGAAATTACAAACCTGCGCACACATATTCAAACAGCACCGTCGTCTTAGTGGCCCCTAATGTAATAGCAAATGATAATTTTGCTAGAAGTGAATCAATCAAAACCAACTTTAGCTGGAAATAACATTATTCAAAATCGCTATAAAGCCAAAACAATCTCTGTTACCGTAAATTGTATGTTTATCTCTGTAAAGCTGCTTTGAAACAATCTCCATTGTTAAAAGCGCTATATAAATGAAGATGACTTGACTTGACTTGTGTTTGGGCCATGTGCTTGCATTGTCTCGTCACCTAACCCCGCCCCCTTGTTACCATTGTTTAGTCATCATTAATTAATCTGTGTCACCTGTTATGTTATCATTAGTCTCCCTATATCATCCCCTTGTGTTTGCTGTCCTGTGTCGGTTCATTGTGAAACCTGCTGTGATTCTCACCTGCGTGTTACCTTACCTTGTTAAACCTTGTGAGTATCCTGTGTATCCTGTGTATAGTCTAGAGAGAGAGTTCTGATTCTATATTTGATGTTTATTTTTCGTCTAGTCTATCGTCAAGTCATAGTCTAGTTCTGTCACTCCTCATCCTGTCTTGTTTTGCCCCCTTGTGGGTTTTGTTTTCCTGTTTTTGTACCAATAAACCTTGTGTTCATCGTACACTGTCTGCATTTGGGTTCATCTCCTTGCATCCACATAACAGAATGAAAATGACCACCAAAGAACCCAGCAGACAGTATAACCTCTTTTGTTGAGCATAACCCGGATGACCTTGCACAATGGTGGCTGAGGACTATTTCTGATGCAAGTAATGGCAAGCTGCCGATTCCTCCCCAGGGAGAGCGGTCCCTGAGGGAGTACGCCCAGGTTGCAAACGAGAGGAGGCTTTTCCTACCTGATATCCTCCTCAACCGCTACCTCATTGCGGGTCTCAACGCTCCTCCACCCCTGGCTGAACGGGAGAATCTGGTCTGCTGCCCTCTTGGTGAGATGGTGGATTGTTTGTCACGGAGGGAGTCGCAGGGTTCCACCTTGTCGTCACCATCACCCAAGCTGTCAGTGATCCCGGAGGGTCGTGTCCTGGCTGTGGTTACCCAGGGGAATCAAGCTGGCTCCACTTCCAATCCCGAGGCATCAGCCGTACCCAAAAGTCTCCTCGGCAGGTGAGGGAGACGGACCTCATGGGAGTCTGCATCAGAATCCTCTGGGACGGAAATAGCCCTGTCTGAGACTGTCCTCCATGCTCCTGTTGAGCTTCCCCAACCAGTCATTAGTCCAACAATGGCATCTGCTCCGCGGCCAAGGAGAAGGAAGGGAGTCTCCAAAGCGCCGTTCCAGAGCCCGCTACTGCGAGCGCCGTTCCAGAGCCCGCTACTGCGAGCGCCGTTCCAGAGCCCGCTACTGCGAGCGCCGTTCCAGAGCCCGCTACTGCGAGCGCCGTTCCAGAGCCCGCTACTGCGAGCGCCGTTCCAGAGCCCGCTACTGCGAGCGCCGTTCCAGAGCCCGCTACTGCGAGCGCCGATCCCAAACCAGCTGTTGAGAGCGCTGTCCCAGAGCCCGCTACTGCGAGCGCTGATCCCAAACCAGCTGTTGAGAGCGCTGTCCCAGAGCCCGCTACTGCGAGCGCTGATCCCAAACCAGCTGTTGAGAGCGCTGATCCCAAGTCAGCTGCCGTGAGAGCGCTGATCCCAAGTCAGCTGCCGTGAGAGCTGCGGCCGATCAAGCTGCAGAAGCAGTCCTGCAATCGGTATCAGCTCGTCAAAGGATGCCTGTTGTCATTGCCGCTGAGGCTTTATCTAATTATTTGTCAAGTCTTGTCAAGATCCTAGAAGTTCCTTCCAAAGCTGTCTTGTTTTCAAGTCCCGAGTCAGCGTCGGAGAGTGCACGGCAGGGCTCGAGACTAACGGCGTCCTATCGTCCTGGGGACGATAGAAAACGTGTTTAGGACGAACAGAAATATTCTCCAGGACGCCTACAGGACGAAAGATATTTTTGTATTTGTGTTCATTTATTTCTAGCCTATGGGCTAACTTACTTAGAAAATGTCAAAATTAACCGACCAAGTGCTGACTACAACGGAGCACGTCTTCTCATGCTTACTATAGACTAACATTACTATCACTGGCCGGCTACTCACCCGGAGACTTGTTCCGCGGTACATCTATCAAATGGCTTAATGACATCGTAAATATGTTGCGCTGGTTAAACAACAGATATTCAACGAATAAAAACTAGACAAAAATGTAAATATGTTGCGCTGGTTAAACAACAGATATTCAATGAATAAAAACTAGACAAAAATGTTAGATAGTGACGATTTGGGAAGCGATCCAGTCATAACGGATGTCCTGCGTGTAGATGCGCACATTTGTACAGTAACGTGCTGATCTACCCAGCGGGACACGGGTTGACATGCGCTGCATGTTTCATAAAACGTTAAAATATGTAAACGTCTGGGAGAATGAGTAAATCTGAATAAGAGTGACGACTAGGGGTGTAACGATTCATTCGTTTTCTCGATGCATCGATTACAAATGCTGACGATGCATATGCATCGATCTTGAAACATGTATTTTGAATCGTGAATCGTTTATTTCGGTCAATATTCGATTTAAAATGCTAAGAATCGAATAATTTTCGATTCTATATCGATTCAGTGCTTTAAAACATATAAACATTAAATGACTACATGCGCGAATTAATGAGGCGTTGTGCGGCGTCATTTCGCGTCCTCACACACAGCTCTCACATAGGCTACTCGCTGCACTCTTACCATCTTTCACTGGATTTCGCTCGCGCTCGGTCCCATATAGCTCTCATCTACAGATTTTTGAGCAGTCCATGTTTGAGCTCTCCTCAGGACAGCCATTGGTGTTCACATGAGCAGATGACAGCTCTCTATCGAGAAAGTAAGCCATTGATAAAGCTGCCATATCATTGCGCGGTCACTGCTATGAAACAACGCGTTCGTTGCGTGGAAACGTCACCGTTATTTTCTTTAAGATAAGATAGGCTACTGAAGTTTTACGGAAATGGGTCATACCCGTCCTGAGCAGTTAAAGTAAAACCCCACTTATTCAAGGGTGCGCATTTATTACATGGAAAGAGAAAACGTATAGGTGTCTAAAATGCACACGCTTCCGATTAATCATGAATGATGAATGAAATGTAACTTAATGTCGTTAAACTGAACTGATGAAATAACTACAACATTAATTACACTGAAATAAGAGCGCGTGGTTTATCCATCAATCAGATGCACATTAAAGTTGCATTCGTAATCGTTAATATAGCACAAGTAGACAGCCGGCGCGTTTTCTTTCAGAATCACAAGGACAATCAGTCGGATAAAGAGAACAAAGAGTAGCTATTCCATGAGGAAACGTTAGTTAAGGTTTGGTTGGGAAAGTTCATGGTATTTTTAGTCTCACAATGGAGGATGTTTAATGTACCAGGAACACTTTAAGGTTGTGTATCCATTCCTACAAAATAGTTATCATGATGAACTAACTATACTTTTAAAGCCTTTTTAAATCTTGGTTTACATTTTTACAAATGCTAATTTATAGGCTTTGGAAATATTTTTTATAATAATAGATTCATTAAAAACTAACATGGACTAATGTTAACAATAGACAAAATGTCGTTGTTTTTTTTTTTGTTTTTTTTCCACTCTCTGACCCCCGAAGGCAGCTGCATCATGTATAATTCACACCCTGACTAAGACCCATTGGGGGAAGCATTTAAATAATCCTATGAATGCATATAAAAAATTAAGAATCGAATCGAATTAATCGAATCGCATCGAATTTTAATGTGAATCGCATTGAATCGAATCTTTCTGAATTTGCAAAAATCGTTCTTGAATCGAATCGAAAACCTATGAATCGTGAATCGAATCGATTCGCTGCCTACCCAAAGATTCACAGCCCTAGTGACGACGCAAAAAATAGCTCTATTCGGTTTTCTGTGCGCACACACCCGACCGAAGCGTGCAGCCATGCACATAGACGCCTATACAGCGCGCGAGGACTGATTGCTCTCTTTCGTGTCTGAGTGGACAAAAACACACAACATTATGTCTAAATGTCCGTTTTGGAGAGTATTCATGTAAACTATGTTGGTTATGTCTTAAACAGTTGTGAGAGAATCGGATGTGCATCAGTGCAATAATTGTATCCGCATGTCATTAGACATGATCCGACGTCTTAAAGTGACAGTGCGTAATAAACCTAATGCGGTCCGTGTCCTTAATATTGATCAAGCAACAAAAGAAAAAGAGAAAAGCATTCACTGCTCGTTAATAGCTTTAATGTTATATTTAATATAATTAGTTCATACAAATAACTGTCTGCTGCTTGAAAGAATAAAGAATTATGTATGCAAGTAGTTATAAAGAATGCATATATCATTAATTGAAAAGAAGACTGTTCTATTTTAGGAAAAGTGGTTTTATTTCATTTTAAGATATTTTAAGCAGTTAAATCTGTATCTGTATTGCATGTTCAAACTTTAAAATCATTTATATTAACAGGTTAATAGATGTTTTCTCCGGCACGAAGATCTCAGTACAAAGACTGAGATGAAAACAGAATTTCCCCCAAATTCTTTGTTCTAGAGAAGTCATATTACACTTTTTAAAGCCATTTCTCTTATTACATTTACATTTACATTTACATTTAGTCATTTAGCAGACGCTTTTATCCAAAGCGACTTACATCTGAGGACTAACCAAACGAGTCATCGTGAAGAGACAATAGCAACCCAAGAAGTGCTCAAAATACAAAGTTCAAACATTGCTCAGAGTAGCATAAACCAGACAAGTGAGGATTTAAAGTTTTTTTTTTTTTTTTTTTATTATTATTTTTTTTTAATAAATAAATAAACCCGTTTATTAACACGTTTCCAGATGATCAGCTATGACACATTACCACTTTGAGATATTTAGTCACCAGTATTTATGTGTTATTGTTTAATCCAACTCAACCAACTCAAAAACGTTTTGAGCTGTATGTATTTTTCTCTTAATTTTCGTAGCCTATATGTAAAAAAAAAAAAAAAAGAAAAAAAAAAATGTATTCTGCATGAATACAAAAAAATGACCAACAACTATAACTATAGATCATAATAACAAAGTACAGAAACAACAGTTTTATTTTGGGACGGTTGACATTCACTTTAGGACGGTTCAAATTGGTTTTCAGGACGGTTCCAGGACGGAGGTGAAAAAAGTTAGTCTGGAGCCCTGGTGCACGGATTGCTGTCCCCGAGTCGGCTGCACGGATTGCTGTCCCCGAGTCGGCTGCACGGATTGCTGTCCCCGAGTCGGCTGCAGAAGACGCTAATCCCGAATCAGATATGAGAAGCACTACTTCCGAGTCTAATTCTGCGAGCTCCATTCCTCTCTCTGCTCCTCAGCAGCCTGCAACACCCCCAGTCATGTGTGCTGTTGTGTACCCTGCTGTTCCCCCGGTCGGGTTTCCTGTTTCTTCGCCCTCTGTACCCCTGTGCGTTTCCCCGGTCAAACCTGTCACCACATCACCCCGGACTGTTTCCCCCAAGACTGTGCCTCTTGTGTCCCCATCCAAGTCTGCCCGGATTCCTTGTCCTCAGCCCTCGTCCCGTAAACCCAAGACCCCAGTCCGTCATGTCCCGCGTTTGATGTCCCCTTGAGGAGCGTCTGGTAGCCGCTCCTTAAGGTGGGGGTTCTGTCATGATTCTGCCCTCGTGTCCTAGTCTTGAGGCAGGATCATGACAGACCCGTGTTTTGTGTGCAAGCACATGGCCTTGTGTTTGGCCCATGTGCTTGCATTGTCTCGTCACCTAACCCCGCCCCCTTGTTTAGTCATCATTAATTAATCTGTGTCACCTGTTATGTTATCATTAGTCTCCCTATATCATCCCCTTGTGTTTGCTGTCCTGTGTCGGTTCATTGTGAAACCTGCTGCGATTCTTACCTGCGTGTTACCTTACCTTGTTAAGCCTTGTGAGTATCCTGTGTATCCTGTGTATAGTCTAGAGAGAGAGAGTTCTGATTCTATATTCGATGTTTGTTTTTCGTTTGTTTTTCGTCTATCGTCAAGTCATAGTCTAGTTCTGTCACTCCTCATCCTGTCTTGTTTTGCCCCCTCGTGGGTTTTGTTTTCCTGTTTTTGTACCAATAAACCTTGTTCATCGTACACTGTCTGCATTTGGGTTCATCTCCTTGCATCCACATAACACGCCCTCATGTCGTTCCAAACGAGTAAAATTTTTGTTCATCATCGGAACACAAATGAAGAGCTTTTTAATGAAATCTGAGAGCTTTCTGTCCCTTCATTGACATCTATACAACTACCACTTTGACGCTTCAAAATGTTCATAAAAAGATTGTAAAAGTAACCCATATGAACAGAGCGGTTTAGTCTAAATTTTCTGAAGAAACTTGATCGCTTTACATGATGAACAGATTGAATTTAGGCTTTTATTCACATATAAACATTCAACGCACACATCAGTTGTGTTAAACAGAAGCTCAAGTATGTTCGCTTGTCGTGCGAGAACCAATGAGGTTCAATCACTCAAACATGCTTGAGCTTATGTTTATCATAAATTATGTGTGTTGATGAAAGTTTATATGTGAATGCAAGCCTAGATTTAATCTCTTCATTATGTAAAGCAATCGTGTCTCTTCAGAATATTTTGGAATAAAATGCTTAATTCATATGGATTAGTTTTACAATCTTTTTTATGAACGTCAAAGTGGTGTTTGCATAGCTGTCAATGGAGGGACAGAAAGATCTCAGATTTCATCAAAAAGATCTTCATTTGTGATCTAAAGATGAACGAAAGGCTTACGGGTTTGGAACGACATGAGGGTGAGTGATTAATGACAGAAATTTCATTTTTGGGTTAACTATCTCATTAAGTTCAGTGAGATTTTTTTGCAAAAACTTTATTTTCTCTAACAACATTATGTTCTTGAAAATTAAACAATGCAAATGCATAAAACAGTTTAGAAATAAAAAATTAAAAGAGAACACTTCCAATGTTAAAAGTGGATTTGGTAGTTTCAAAAGACTACAATGTTTGTCTTTTCTCTGAAAATAAAAATTCCAAAAATAAGAGGAAATATTGCATCTTCTGTTTTATTGCATTACAGATTCCAAATAAGAAATGTTATTTTCAGTCCTTGGTCATGTATTTCTAGACAAATATATAAACTGTAGTTCAGTTATGTTTATAAATGAGTACAGCGTTGTTTCTCAAAATCATTGTGAAATGCAAAGATCTAAATATAATGCTGTAAATACAAACAATTTGCTTCAGCAATCTAGGTTTATGTGAGTAGAGCACTCAAAATGAATACTTGGTCAATACTTGCTCAATCTTAAAAAGAGTGAGTGGTATAGGAAGAACTTATGATATGATATGCATTGGTGACCAAAAGTTTAAAATGTTTAAGATGTTTAATGTTTTTAAATAGGTCTCTAATGCTCACAAAAGGCTGCATTTATTTATTAAATATTAATAATAATCAGCAAGAACAGTGATATTGTGAAATATTGCAATGTAAAATAGCTGTTTTCTATGTATATATATTGTCAAATGTAATTTGTTTCTGTGAATATACTCAAAGCTGAATTTTCAGCATCATTACTCCAGTCTTGTCACATAATCCTTCAGAAATCATTCTCATATGCTGATTTGATGCTCAGAAACATTTATGATTTTTATCATGTGGACAAATGTTGTTCTGCTTAATATTTTTGTGATTCATCATAAGTTTGTGATAACTAAACCATGATACTTTTTCAGGATTTAGTTTAAAAAATGGAAAGTTAAAAAAATCTTTTGTAACATTATAAAATTATTTAGTCACTTTTGATCAATTTAATACATTCTTACTGCATACAAATAGTATTGTTAATGTTAAATATTAATGTCCAGTAATGTACACAAAAATATTAAACAGTTTTCAACATTGTTAATAATATTGAATGTTTCCTGTAAGGGCAATGAAATAAATTACATTCTAAACTTTATTTAAATAGAAAACAGTTATTTTAAATTGTAATTTAATTTATATTATTTCACAGTATTCCTGTTTTAACATATTGTTTATCAAATAAATGCAGCTTAAGTGACCATAAGAAAAAAACATTAAAAATCTTAAATATTCCAAACATTTGTTCCAGTGTATGTGTGATCTATATGGGTTGAGGAATATTTCCAAGGAAATGAATAACTTGCTCCAAAAGATCAGTTCCTAAATCATCACGTCTTCCACCAAGAGGGTTGACCTGCTGTACAAGTTGTTCCATGACTCCTCCTTGAATGTTGAAGTGGTTTGCAGGAATCTCAACAGATTCTGGCCAGTTGAAAATTGTTTGAAAATCTTGGCGGGTAACTTCTTCTGAAGCTGGAGGAATGTTAACATCTGCAACTGGCTCTTCAACTGGCTCTGCAACTGGCTCTGCAACTGGCTCTTCAACTGGCTCTGCAACTGGCTCTGCAACTGGCTCTTCAACTGGCTCTTCAACTGGCTCCTCAACTGGCTCCTCAACTGGCTCTTCAACTGGCTCTGCAACTGGCTCTGCAACTGGCTCTTCAACTGGCTCTGCAACTGGCTCTTCAACTGGCTCTTCAACTGGCTCTTCAACTGGCTCCTCAACTGGCTCCTCAACTGGCTCTGCAACTGGCTCTTCAACTGGCTCTTCAACTGGCTCCTCAACTGGCTCTGCAACTGGCTCTTCAACTGGCTCTGCAACTGGCTCTTCAACTGGCTCTGCAACTGGCTCCTCAACTGGCTCCGCAACTGGCTCTTCAACTGGCTCTTCAACTGGCTCTTCAACTGGCTCCGCAACTGGCTCCTCAACTGGCTCCGCAACTGGCTCCTCAACTGGCTCTGCAACTGGCTCTGCAACTGGCTCTGCAACTGGCTCCTCAACTGGCTCCGCAACTGGCTCCGCAACTGGCTCCGCAATTGTCTCCGCAACTGGCTCCGCAACTGGCTCTTGCAACTGGCTCTAGCAACTGGCTCTAGCAACTGGCTCTAGCAACTGTCTCCGCAACTGGCTCTTCAACTGGCTCTGCAACTGGCTCTTCAACTGGCTCCTCAACTGGCTCCGCAACTGGCTCCGCAATTGTCTCCGCAACTGGCTCCTCAACTGGCTCCGCAACTGGCTCTTGCAACTGGCTCTAGCAACTGGCTCTAGCAACTGGCTCTAGCAACTGGCTCTAGCAACTGGCTCTGCAACTGGCTCTTCAACTGGCTCTTCAACTGGCTCTTCAACTGGCTCCTCAACTGGCTCCGCAACTGGCTCCGCAACTGGCTCTTCAACGGGCTCTGCAACTGGTCATTTGCCGTTTCAGGATACAGCAATCTCCCTCTTGACAATACCACACTTCTGGCCATTGTCTGCATTCTGTAAAAGGGAAAATATATAATATAATATAATTTAAAAAAACTTCTAGGTTCTTCTACTTCAGTGGTGGCTGACTAACACTGTCATTAACATTCACTGCAATGCCTAGATCTTACAATTAATTCAAAATAAATGCAAAGAAACAGATTGCCATATTAAATTTGTATTCATAGGAGAAAAAAATACTGTCAGAACAGATCACAAAACAAAGTGCTTAGGACTATAATGTATAATGTAACCTAAAGTTACATATAATTTAATTAATAATTAATTCTTTTTAATTAATTATTTTTTCGTTTTATTAGCTACCCATTAAACATCCACTGGTATTGTAAGAGAGAACAATTCTCCATACTATGTAATGATTTCAAGTTGCATTAAGTCAGCCATCTTTCTAATGTAATGCCTTTTGGACATACCGTAATATTACAAGATTCAAATCTTCATTAGTGTGGTTATTAGAAGAAGCCAGTACCAGGCAGTCTGAAAAAGTTATTTGGCAGTTTGCTAAAAAATTTCTAAGAGCCATGGTTATGGTTTCAGCTGCTTACTTTGGTACCTGATCGCGTTTCATACCGAGAAAGAACGTAGGACAACTTAAAAGGGCATGACAAATCATGACATAAGGCTGACATCACACACTACGTACCAATGCATTATCCCTCATGAACAATTATAACGTCTGATGTTTGCATATGTGTACCAGTACGACATCCTTCATTAATAAACATGACTTCTGATGTTTCTATACGTATATACCAATCAGAGACATACGTACCATCGCGTCACAAATAGTCTCAAATACAGCAATTTCATTGGCTACTGTGCTTTTTGACGCGTTAATGCGAACAAAAGCGCGTGTTGACGCGGTCAAATTTCGCGCGTTTCGTTTAAAGACTATTGGCCCCGATCGCGTTCCATAATATACACGAGTGTTATCTGTCGTGCTTGTCAGTCTCGTCGCCGAATGAACCATTTCGAGCGCCATAGTATCCGCGCCACGGATACTATAGTGCAAGTGGGTGATGGGTGGGTGATCTTTTATGCATGGATATAAACCAAGATGGCGCCTGTGTGTTTGGCTTGCCGTCTGTTGCTCCTGTGTTTTTTTCTCTGCCTGTCTGATCTGTCGTTTATCTGCTGTTCGCGGCTAGTATATGCCCGTCAAGCTCTCCTAGACATCCGTATCTCTGTTGGCGATTCACTTACCAACTTAGACACCGTGGACGTGGGCTGCCCCCTACACAATTCGGACGACTTTTACTGAGTTCATTGGCAGTATTGCCACAAACTATGATCGCTTCCTTTTGGTGGGAGATTTTAATATTCACATCTGTTGTCATTCAAATTCCTTATCGCAGGAGTTTCTTGACTTAATAGATGCTTTTAATCTACTGCAGTGGGTCAAAAACTCTACGCACATTCAGGGCCATACATTGGACCTTGTGTTATCCTACGGGATCGATGTCACTGATATTGTATTTTCTGATTATCTGTTCTCCGATTACAAGCCTATTCTATTCTCACTATCTCTCCCGGAGCTCTCTCAACCCACTATTGCACCTGTTATGTCGCGGGTCTACTCTCCTCAGTTCAGCACTAACTTCGACCTGTGCTTTGCTGAACTATGTTCACACTTGGACTTGGACCAACCACTATCTGACCTGGATGCGGATCAACACTTCAGCCTTTTAAATTCTGCCTGGCTTAAGGTAGCTAACGTGACTGCTCCTTTCAAGCCTCACATATCCAAACCAAAATCTAATCTGTGGCAAAACTCTGACTCTCGTCATCATAGACAAATTTGTAGAGCGGCCGAACGCAAATGGAAGCGAGACAGGCAGATTGTCTCCTTCCATTTGTTCAAAGACGCTCTTACAGCATACCAGAAGGCAGCTAAGTTAGCTAAAGCTGCATATTTCTCTAACTTAATTGAATCCAACCACTCCAATCCAAAGGTCTTGTTTTCAGTCATTCAGTCTGTTATAAATCCTTCTTCTAAACTATCTGTTGCCTCTGATGCTCTATGTGAAGATTTCCAGAGATTTTTTGTGAACAAAATCACTAAATTAAGACTAAGTGTTTGCCCTAACTTAACTCTCCCCTCATTCGTGTCACCTACTACTTGTGTTTGGGAGGTTTTTGATCCTATCAACCTCCAGACACTAAAGGATGTGTGCACCAAGCTTAAACCTTCTTTTTGTCCAAATGATATCATTCAGCCGAAATTTCTAAAGTTAATTATCGACTCTGTGGGTCCAGGTTTGGTATCTCTTTTTAACAAGTGTTTCAATACGGGCTCTGTTCCAACTAATCTTAAAGTGGCTACGGTCACTCCTTTGCTCAAGAAGCCTTCACTGGATCCTTCTATTTTACAAAATTACAGACCCATCTCTGTTTTGCCTTTTATTTCCAAGTTATTGGAGAAAATTGTGTTTAATCAACTTCAGCACTTTCTTTCAAATAACTGTATCTATGAGGCTTTTCAATCTGGGTTCAGGACTGCCCACAGCACTGAGTCCGCCCTTCTGCGAGTGCTAAATGATATTTTTATCTCCACTGATTCGGGTGATTCTGTGGTTTTAGTTCTCTTAGACCTTTCGGCAGCTTTTGACACTGTTGACCACCCTACTCTGTTGGCTAGACTTGAGACTGAGGTGGGCCTAAAGGCTTCTGTCCTGTCATGGTTTCAGTCGTACCTTTCTGACAGAAAGTTTTTAGTTAAGATGGGTAATTTCTCCAGCTCCATGGCACCTCTAACCTGTGGTCTTCCACAGGGCTCCATTTTGGCTCCCTCTCTATTTTCTCTATACATGCTACCGCTGGGCGCTATCTTAAGGAAACATAGTGTATCATTTCATCTTTATGCAGACGACACCCAAATTTACATTCCATTTAAAAGAAATAACCCTGCAGCGTTAAACTCTCTTCTACTATGCCTAGAGGAGGTAAAGGCATGGCTGGCTCAAAATTTCCTCTCTCTAAATGATGATAAGACCGAGGTCATTGTCTTTAGCCCGAGTGAAAGGTCCCAGTACATAAGCACAGACTTGGGGAGTTTATCTCCCTTTAAATCTACAGGAGTGCGGAACTTAGGTGTTCTTGTTGACCAGTCTTTAAAATTTGACAAACACATATCATCTGTTATCAGCTCCGGTTTCTACCAACTTCGCTAATTATCTAAAATCAAAGGCTTTCTTACTCCGATAACTTTGGAAATGGCGGTTCATGCCTTCATCACGTGTCGGCTAGACTATTGCAACTCACTTTACTGTGGGATATCAGTTTCTCAAATTGCCCGTCTTCAGTTGGTCCAAAATGCTGCGGCCAGACTTATCCTTAACTGTCGCAAATACGACCATATCTCTCCGATTCTTAAATCGTTACACTGGCTGCCAGTCCGGCAGAGAATAGATTTTAAAATCCTCCTATTTGTTTTTAAATCTTTACACAACTTAGCTCCAGCCTATCTATCCGAACTCATTCATCCCTATACTCCGTCCAGAAGCCTAAGGTCACACGACCAGGCTCTGCTGGTTGTCCCTCGTGTCAGACTTAAGCGTAGAGGGGAGCGTGCCTTTACAGTGGCAGGGCCTCGTCTGTGGAACACCCTGCCTCTAGAGATCCGAACGGCCCCCACCCTTTCCATCTTTAAGTCTTTGGTAAAAACCTACCTGTTTTCTTTAGCTTATTGATCTCTTTTTTTTTTCTTTTTTCTTTTTTGCTACGATTTTATATTTGAATCTCTGTTAAGGCTTTTCGTAGCTCTGCTGCTTTTTATGTGTTTTAGGTAGGGATGCACCGATCCACATTTTTTCACTTCCGATCCGATCCCGATACTTGAATTTGGATATCTACCGATACTATCTATGTTTTATTTAATGTTATTATTAGCATTATTGTTGATTTTATATGATGCTGTAATAAACTCCTCTCAACAGGCAAGTATGGTATGTACGTATGTATGCATGTACAGTATGTCCCAAAAGGCAACTTGAGGTAAGTATAATGTCAGAAAAACAGGAAATCCTGTTAACAGGAAAAATCCCATTCTGAAAATAAATATGCAACTGTCTCTAAGGGTTTCAAATTGATTGTCATGTCAATATTTATTAAATAAGAAAAGTGCAAGTGTAAACATCTTACACACATACTATCAATAAAAAAGTGTGCATCTCATTCTGAACACCACAAATCTCATTCTAAACAGCACAAATCTCATTCTGAACAGCACAAATCTCATTCTGAACAGCACAAATCTCATTCTGAACAGCACAAATCAAGTACACTGCCTCTTGTAGTTTTAAAAATCATGTCTCAAATATGAGAAAAGTGCAATAACTGTAATCTGTAAACATCTTACACACGCACACACACACATACTCTCTCTATCAATAAAACAGTGTACATCTGAACAGCACAAATCAAGTACACTGGCTCTTGTAGCATCAACACATCAAGGTTTTAAAATGTAAAATATTTGAAATAAGAAAAGTGCAATAATAACTGTAAACATCTCTCACACACACACACACACACACACACACACACACACACTAACACACACTCTCTCTATCAATAAAACAGTGTGCATCTGAACAGCACAAATCAAGTACACTGGCTCTTGTAGCATCAACACATCAAGGTTTTAAAATGTAAAATAATTGAAATATAAGAAAAGTGCAATAACTGTAAACATCTCTCTCTCACACACACTCACACACACACACACACACACACAAACACACACACTTTATCAATAAAACAGTGTGTATCTGAACAGCACAAATCAAGTACAGTAGGAGGTTTGGCACTGAAGATGACCTGGATTAAGCTTAACGCCAGAGTCTAACTATTCTTCAAAAGAAAACAATAAAAAGTACATGACTCCTCAAAAAGTTAACACAGAGGAAGTGATGTAGTGTCCAACAAATCTCACTTAAACATTAGGGGTGGGAATCTTTGGTCACCTCACGATCCGATCCGATTCCGATTCTGGGAGTCACGATCCGATTCCAGAACGATTCTTTATCTACCTTCCCCCCCCCCCCCCCCCCCCCCCTCATTAATTCATTAGTTTACATAAGTAGGCCTAATTAAGTACTTTTTAAAAAATAATTACAAATTATTTTTTTATTTATTAAACCAGTTGTATGTTAAGAATTTTAAACTAATATAACAAATAATAAAGAGAAGCATAGAAAAATATAACAAACAACAAACAAAAAGTGCTTTCAGTAGCCTATAGATTATCTGAGCGTTTTCCATTCAAGAACTGTGAGTGATTTTTCTTCATCTTTACTGTTGTTTTTACTATGACATCATAGACTGCGGGAGATCTATTAAGCTGCATTCACGCACGCATCTCTTTTGAAATAAAAGAAGTAATGCGGTGTGTCCTGTCCGTTTAATCCCTTAAGACATAACTGGCTGTGTTTACGTTAATCTTGCACAAGTACATTAAACCACTACACGGAGTCGCGGAGTCGCACAGCCGCATGCGCGAGCAGTCTCACGACACAAACAAAGCGCGCGCGTCAGCATTTGAAATTGAAAGCAGCCTTGTAATTCGCTTCAACCTTTCCGAACTTTATGAAAGATTATTTTACGGAAGGTTCGAGTGGTGTATGTGTGTGAGGAATTGTAAGCAAGCAGAATACGGGTGTTTCTAAAGCAAACTCAACGTCATCGCACATCTGGTTAAAAACTAAGCTCAGAATCGATCCAGAATCGTTGGAGAGAGAATCGCGATGCATCGATGGATCGATTTTTTCTCCCACCCCTATTAAACATTGGCAGGTTCTTTTTTAGGAATATGAGCATTTCTGCTCTCTCTGCTGTCAGACGATTCCTCTTTTCATCCACGATATTGGATGCCGTGCTAAACAGTCTTTCGCTTTCCACACTGGTTGAAGGGGCACTCAGGAACTTTACCGCAACAGCAGCAAGGAGAGGAAAGCGAGCATGGTTGTTTGCCCAGTACTGGAAAGGGCTGTCTTTCTCGCCCATCATTGGTTCCTTCAAATACATTTGCATTTGGATAACCGCTGCCTGGGTACCTACTGCAGGTTCATCATGCTCCTCCAGAATTCTGTCGTACAGACTGCTGAACCTGCTCTTACTTGTGCTTGGAGGAGAACCAGTACTTGGACCAGCTTCCATGCGAGCAACCTTTTCTGCTGGCTCTGCCTCTGTTGCTCCTGCTTCATCAGCTGATGCCCTGAGCAGTGCTTGCTCCATCTTCTCAAGCTCTTGTGTCAGGAGAGCCTTCGCACTCCTGGCAGTTTCTTCACCCATAAAGAATCTGACACAAAAAATAAATGGGTTGAGTACAACTTTATTTGTTGCTGCTGCAAGAACCCAGCCTGCATGCATGTACATAGCCACCTCCCCCCTTATCCAATTAATTGTAGGCCACATTAACAATCAATCAACATGTAGTTTTGGTTTTGTAGTCAGGATTTAACTTTTTCAGTTTTAAAACTTAGCCAACATTAATAAATAGGGCATTAATAAAAATATGACTGACTCACCTATCTTTGTATCGAGCGTCCACTAAAGTGGCAACTGCATAGAGGGGTTCAGTTTCGATGCTGCTGAATCGCCTGCTGACAGCTTGGAGGAGCGTGCTTTTCATTGTTTTGATGCCGCTGTCAGTACTGTTCTCTTCGGCGAGCAGGCGTGTTAAAACGGTGACGGCTGGGATTACGTCGGCTGCAGTGGAGGTCGCTGAGCTGATTTTCCTGGTTAACTCCTCGAAGGGCTCCAGCACAGTTACTATTTTTTCAAGCAAACCCCACTCGTTGGCTGACAATGTTGCTGGCAAGTTGCTTAGAAGGTCACTTCTCTTTCAGAAGGCTCTTGATCATATAGAAGGAGCTCTTCCATCTTGTTTGAACATCTTGAACAAGACGAGTTGGGGTGGTCGTGGTTCCCGTACCTTGCATTTCATGCTGCAGGTCTTCCAAGCGAGACTGTGCGAGTTGTGAATGCTTGAAATGTCCTACGATCTTCCTGCTGTTTGCTAATGCATCACTAACGCTGCGTTGTGACATTAGTCCCTCGTGCACAACGAGCTGCAACGAGTGAGCAAAACAGCCCAAATTAGGAACTGCCAAGTCTTCCATCGCAGCCTTCATATTACGTGCATTGTCCCGTAGAATGGCATGCACTTTTTCCAGAGGGATCTCCCAGTGATTTAACATCTCTGAAATGGAGGCTGCGATTGTAGCTCGGTTGTGTGAACCCAGCACCGCACTGCAGTGGCTATGTGTATCTGAGTCAACCCAGTGCACTGTGAGGCTTATCAGCGACATTGGGCAGACATCTGAAGTCCAAATATCTGTAGTAAAGCTCAGGGCTGGGACTCCTTTTAACTTCTCAGCTAATTTGTTTGACACTCGGCTGTATAGTTCAGGTAGCGCAGTCTCTGATAAATATCTCCTGGATGGTAAACTATACCGTGGCTGCAAGTGTTCAATCAGGCTGCGAAATCCAGGGTTTTCCACCACTGATAACGGTTGGTCATCGAGTACGATGAAGTTGAGCAACTTTTCGGTAATCCCTTTAGCCTTTACGTTGTCTGCCTGGAGTTTACCTTGCTTTTGGAATGACTCCAAAAGTGATTCCTGACGGCTCCCGTTGTCTTTCTGCCCCCTGGCTAAAAAATCCTCGTGCTCTATAATGTGGTGCTTTTTTAAATGTTTGATAGCGTTCGTTGTGTTGTACGACGCGAGGGAGCTTCCGCCTCGCTGAATAACGGCTTTGCAAACATTGCATTTCGCGGTCTTGCTCTGGGCTGTTTCCAGTGAAAAGTATTTCCACACAGCGGACATTTTTTAGCTAGCCACAATGCTGCTCAATACTATCCTGCTAGCTGGCTGCAAACTGCGGAATGGATTTCCTGAGCGGTCTCATAACTCTGTGTCTCATTGAGCCGCGCCTCCGTTCAGCAAAATCCATTCCACAGTTTGCAGCCAGCTAGCAGACTCGCCGGCGGGAATCACTTTTGGAGTCATTTCAGCAGACAACATTAAAGCGCAGACATGGGTCATGGATATCGGATATCAACGCAGGTTGGATCGGGAAAATCCGATACCTGAATTACGCTGGTATCGGTCCCGATACCGATACTGGATCGGATCGGCCCCATCCCTAGTTTTAGGGGTTGTTTTTGCTGTTTTTACTTTTCTTATTTGTGTGTTCTGTAAAGCACTTTGGTCTGTCTAAGCGGCTGTTTAAATGTGCTATACAAATAAATGAACTTTAACTTGGAACACAGGTGACGATGATGATGATGAGGTGCAGGTGCAGGTGATGATGACAGGGAATGCTGGGAAGTGTAGTGAAGACAGATGATGAAGGAGGTGAATGTGACACGTTCACTGCTTCAGACTCCCCTGCATTGTAAATAAACCTGTTTATATATCACTCCGTTGTCTTACTCTTCTGTTCCGTGATAGGTACATCATGTTTAAAACCGAAGAAACGTTTGTACTGTTTGGGCATATGAAAACTATGTGATACCACTGATCTTCTATGACTTGTTTATTAAAAAAAATCCTGGTGTTGATATTACATTGTTTTTAAAGGAGGACATGAGGACTCTTCCTCCCTGGGGGGAAAAAGACAAGCTGATGTTAATGGCCCAGGCAATAAAGGCACTTAAAGAGGAACGAGATTGTCTCTGTCAAACTGTCCTAAAACTCTCAAGTAAGAAACATATATCTGTTTTGCTCTATTGTGTTATTGTGTTCTTAGACAGAGGGGCAAAAAAGAAAGTTAAGAAAATCTTGGACTCGAGCACTGAATGCAGCACCAGTGGCACTGATGAGGAGTCCCTGAGTTCTTGCTCCTCTTCAGAGTCATCTGATAGCAACATTCCTCGGAAGAGGAAAAGAGGTCATAAAAAGAAGACCAAGAGCTCTACCAGGTCAAATACCAAGCACAGCTCACGTGGTAAGTGCATGTTCTGTTTTTGGATATCATCTTTCTGTTGATATGCATTTACTCCTTGTAACACATGGCAAATATTGGTTATCAGTCTCCATGACTACAATTGGAACTGATATCATCCCTGAAAAAGTCAGTTGACCCCTAGCTTTGATGTATTCAATGAGTTGAAGAGTAAATAGAAGGCAATTGGCTTTTGAAGCAAAACTTTCTTATTTTATATTCATTATATCTTATTTCCAATATAGTCAGAACATTAACATATTTAGAAAATGTCTGAGAAATGCAAACATAAAACATTAAGATAGGAAACTAATAGGAAACTAATTGTAAAAAATGCTAGCAGTTCAAGAGCACCAATATTTTTTTTTTTATGTTTGTTTTACAATAGTGTATGCCTTTACCTGGAAATTGATCAATTTGATGCAAGTCTTGTTTTTTGGTTTTGGTTTGTCTTAATAAAGGAAGCGTTGAGCTTTCTTCAGCAACAAACCCAGACGATGTACTGAAGCGGTACAATAAAGTTTTTCACGCCGTCAAGAAAGAAGGGAGTATCAGTAAGGCATGCACCAAAGTTGGGGTTGACCGAAATACACTGGCATTAACAGCTGTTGTGGCTGAAATACAGCTTGTTGATCCAGACTTTTACCGAAGCATCCCGAAGTTCAGATTAAAGGAGGAAAACTCTGCGACTTTGCAAAGCGGTGCTGCAGTCACTGCCATTGAAAATGCCAAAAAAGAGTGTAAACTGCTGCCAATAACATACAAGTTGAGATAGAAAGACATAAAACCTCCAAGCTGCTTATTTAATTATGTTTAGACATTATTGTTAAAAGAACACACTGACTTTTTGGGACTTTAGCTTATTCACCGTATCCCCCAGAGTTAGATAAGTCCATGCATACCCTTCTCATCTCTGTGCGTCCCGTAACTAAGCCTAGCTTAGCACAAAGACTGGATGTAAATGGCTTCAGCTAGCATACTGCTCCCAATAAGTGACAAAATAACGCCAACATTTTCCTATTTACATGTTGTGATTTGTATAGTCACAGTGTGTACAAATAACAAGGTCATATGAGACACAGCCACCTTATAACCGTATAAATACTGGGAACTATATTCTCAGAAGGCGAAGCACTACTACTTGGGTGGAGTGATTAGTGCAACACTCTGAGTGATCTCTCTGCTCCTCACCACCGGGCTTCTCAGGTGCTGCGAGCAAATCACTCCGCCCAAGTAGCAGTGCTTCGCCTTCTGAGAATATAGTTCCCAGTATTTATACGGTTATAAGGTGGCTGTGTCTCATATGACCTTGTTATTTGTCTTGTTATGCCAATTCTTGATACACTGTGATGTTCCTTATAACTGCTCTGAAATGGTAACTGAGGTTGATTTGACAATTTTGGTCACGGTATACAATGCTGTTCTAGTGTTAACCCAGCTGCAGGTACACTGAAGTTTTACTTCAGAATCTGTTAAACTGTTGTGTAATGTGTGTTAATAAACATTGTTCAGCTTTACTACATTTTTTTTTCTCTTTTTTGTAGTCCTCTATACTTGATTTACTGAGAAGTAATCAAGGTTTAATACTTGGACATTTTACCCATGCAATTGTTAAATTACTTTCAAGTGGACATTTCCAATGGAATTAACATGTAACATTTCACAATTGGGAAGTGGGAAGTTCCCTTGAAATTATAATGTAACGACACTGATGGTACACAACAATGACCCTAACAATTACACTTTATATTAAGTGGACAGTTCCTGAGGAGTTACCATGTAAGTACACTGGTACCACAAGGTGAAGTACATGAAGTACATATCTAATAACCATGTTAAGTTCACAGGTATTAGGGCCACTTAATATAAAGTGGGACCATTTAGGTGTTTAAAAAGTAGATAGCTATGTAAGCCCTACTCAATCGACCCAATGGAGGGATTCGATCAGTGGGGTAAGAGCTAACTCTGCGGATTACTGTCTTTCCTCGTGGCAAAGTAATTTGATTAAATGAAATGCTTTTTTTCATATGTAACCTCGTTATTTCATCTGACTCCATAAATGAAAAGGTTTTAACGATATCTGTGCATCATTAAATGTGAGCGAATGTTTGACTATTCTTTTAACTCTTTAATGAAAATAATGTCAGAGTCGATTAGAATAAAATCAAATGTTTACAATTTATTATGTCAGGTAAATGTATTATGCCAATTTCATAATCAGTTCAAAGATAATAGATACAAAACATCAAATGCTCTGGAATAAAGAGTAAAGATGCAAACCTGACATTAGAAAATACATGATCCCGAGTGTCTTGCACACACTCCGCATCACGGGTTAATCTGAGTTACAAATCGCCCTGAGCCTCTCATTGCAATTCATTATATAGACAGAATGTTCTTTCACATGGAAACATTTGCTATCAATGGGAATTTGCAGTCAGAGTTTATACCTTCTGAGAGCAGGAGGTCATTTGCCTGGGAGCAGTGGTGGAGGAAGTACTGAATCTCAGTACTTAAGTAAAAGTACAAATAACCAGAGACATATTTACTTTAGTAAAAGTAGAAGTACCACAAGGACAACCCTACTTAAGTAAAAAGTAAAAAGTACCTGATTTTGAATGTACTTTAAGTATTAAAAGTAAAAGTACTTGCATAACAATTTATTCTCTTAATGTCTATATTCTAATGATTAATAAAACAGTTTATTCTAACTCATTCAACCTAATACTCATATAATGATGTTCAATATGATGGAAAAGCAGTTATATTTTAAGTTTTTGTCACCATTTCTGAACAAGCTTGCAATTAGGCAATATACACATCAAGCTTACTATATACCCTTACTATATACGGTATATATACACTACCGTTCAAAAGTTTGGGGTCGGTATGATTTTAAATACTTTTAAAAGAATTCTCTTCTGCTAACCATGGCTGCGCTTATTTGATTAAAAATACAACAAAAATCAGTTATAGTATTAAATATTATTCCAGTGTAAATCAGCTGTTTTCTGTGTGAATATATAGTAAAGTGTAGTTTATTCCTGAATTTTCAGCATCACCAGTGTCAGTGTCTTCAGTGTCAAATGATCCTTCACAAATCAGTATAATATGAGGATTTGATGCTCAAGAAACATTTATTATTATTATCAATGTTGAAACAGTTGTTGGTCTCTCAGTTGTACAGTTTTTTTTTTCTTTTTAGGATTCTTTGATTAATAGGGTTAGGGTTAGAATCTTTTGTAACATTATAAATGTCTTTACTGTCACTTTCGATCAAATTAATTATTGCTTGATAAATAAAAGTATTGATTTCTTTCCTCCAAAAAATAAAAATAAAATTCTCACTGACCCCAAACTTTTGAACGGTAGTGTATAAATATATAAACACACATATTATGTTAAAACGACGTATATAACGGCGTTTGGCTGTAAACGCGATTCATTTATGGCGTAATTCTGAACCTCTTGGCTTGCCATACTAATCCTAACGAAACGTATAATACACACGCACCCCACATCACTACTAAACCTACTAATGCGTTTCCTATGCATGTAAAAACTAATTTGCGCGTATAAATTGCACGATAAACACACTGCGTGCTATAGAGACGCATTTAGTGTGACCGGGTTGATATATCTATGGCAACCAAACTTCACTGGTGAGACAGAAACGTGCGATGAACGGACGGTCAGGATGACGTTTTGGCAGGGGAAAAAACTGATCAGAAAATTTAACGAAAATGTAACAGAACGTTGTAGAAATGTAGTGGAGTAGAAAGTATAATAATTGCTGCAAAATGTAACGAAGTAAAAGTAAAAAGTATGCACTATTGATTCTACTTAAGTAAAGTACAGATACGTGAAAAATTTACTTAAGTAAAGTAACGAAGTATTTGTACTTCGTTACATTCCACCACTGCCTGGGAGACACACCCTCCTCTGTGTGAGGTTATCTCTAAACTCTTAACAACTTTATTACCTTTTGGTTTACTTCTTTTGACATGAGACATTTGTACCAGTCGCACTGAGACATTTCAGATGATACCAAACATGTATAATACTGTATGATAATTATTCACATTAAACCATATGGATGAATTTTGGTGATCTCAGCATGAGAGAGGGAACGGGGGAAGAGGGAAAGAGATGAAGATTAGGATGATTTTGAGGTGAGACTTGTGTCTCGAATGGTGATGCTAGCTTCACAAGAGAGAGTTCAAATGTTAATTTAATTTGTTTTCTCAGAGTTGTTTCTCCAGTCGTCCAGCTATAAACCAAACCAAGCTAAGAAATAAATTCAGCTAAATTGAGTAAACTAGGATTAACATAATAACTAATGCCTGGCTCACACTACATGAGTTTTAGGCCGATTTATGCCAGGTTTTCCCCTCACGGTCCGATTTTCCCCTTATCTGGTAATGTGAGGCTTTCACAGATCGAATCTTGCACCTCCCGATCTGGGGCTCGTTCTTCGTACGTCACTTAAAACATCCGAGATCAAATGAGACATCTAAGATGATATCATCGTGCTAATCATGATCCGGCTAATTGGGTTCTTCGAACACACCTGTTGTTTATGATTAGTATCGCTGGATTGAGTTATCTGAGATAATTGCGCGTTCATGCGCTGGGTTAAAAGGGGATATGTATCGATAGTAGAAACATTGATCAGCAACGCTGCTATTGGCTGCTCACCGTGGCCAAAGAACGCGCTCAGTTTTACTCTGCAGCAGAGCAAGAGCTATTGCTAGAAGGTTATGCTGAATTTGAAAACTTAATTACGTTAAGTTTTCACCTAAAATGTGCAAAGCCAGGAGAGAGGGCTGGCAAAAAGTAGCCAATTAAGTTTGTAGTGAGTTTGTAGTTTAGATGTTTTTATCACTTATTACAGTATATATATATATTTTATTTTAATAATTTCTAAATAATTAATAACTTTGTTCATTGTAATGTCAGTCACCACCCACTACTAGAACATGGGAACAAGTAAAAGTGAAGTACTAGAATATTCTACATAATGGTAATTTGTAGCCTACTATAGGCTACTATACTCTCTTTTAAAAAGGCACTGTTAATAAATCTTTGCTTGTTTATAAAAGCAACCAAGAAAAAGGCTGAGAAAAAAAGAAAAGAAAAACAAACAGGTGGTGGTCCTGCAACCCCACATTATACCCCGGCAGAAGAGCTGGCCCTTGGGTTAAATGTGAACCGACCTGTTCTGGCCTGGGTTCAGCTCTTCCTCAGACACACAGCAGGGACCAGTAGCAGCAACTCCTTCATTACTGGTAAATGAACTTTAAATAATCTTACACTGTAAAATATTTTTTTGCTGCACTATAGGCCTATAATCCCAATGGCTGGTCCAGTCATATCAACTGTTAAACCTTGAGTAGGCCTAGTGATGAATTGCTTACTTGTGAAAGTGTGCATGTGTGAAACTACATGTAGCCTAGTTAATGAAAAAAAAATATGTTGCCATGAGTTATTGATCACATTTCCCCCCAGTGTTCTTCATTGTAATGAAATTGTGTTTTCCTCTTTTGTGCAGTTTTAAACACCAACACATTTATCTGTTCCTGGCTGAAGCATGTGCAGTAAGTGGACTTTTCCAAACTTTACATCAAAAGGGAAGAAAGTACAACACTTTGTAATGCCCATTTCCCCACCAATGCACAGGACAGTGAAGAAACTCTCTCAGATGACTGTCTTTTGGAGAAAGTATCTTTAAATAACTTTACTTAATTTACACTTGAGTACCTATTATTTCTGAATGCAACATGTGTTGCAGGAGTCCACGTCTACAGAAAGGCCCACAGAAGAGTCTGCACAAAGCAGTTATACAGAGGTGGGCAGTGTATACTTTTCCTTTTATTTTTTGTTGCATAAGGCTTGTGTTGACAGGTTTAACCCAAGCCCCCTGCCCCTAGAAAATAGAGTATTTTGGGGGGGGGACAACTTAAAGAAGAAAAAAAAACTGGCACTACAGAGTTAGAGATAGAGTTGCTTCAAAGGAACTTCAGAGTAAGTGCTAATATATTATTTCACACACAGTACTTTTGCTGACCTTGCATAGTATCTCTTATTGCAGGCAAAATATGACTTGATCACTGGCTTTTCTTTTACAAAGAACAATTTAAATAAAAAATCAAAGAACTAAGCATATTTATCTTGTCTTTTATTAAACATTTAATGAAATGTTTTATATTTTTGCTGATGGTGGAAATGTTGTGTAATATGGCACATGTAATGTCACAGGCCCTGTCAAGTGCAACCCTCAGGCTTTTCAGACACTGAAATCTTCCCTTTAGTTGGCCAAAGTTAATTTCATTGTGTGACCTTGTCCTGGCTAGAGCTGCATTGTAACTGTAATACAGTGAGCTTGAGATTTATACTTTTCCTTACCATGTTCAAGTAATGTGGATAAATGTGAATCTCTGTGCTTCCACATTTGTGATATGGAACAGTCACACACCATCTGATTTTAGTTAGTCAACTGCCTTTTTTTAAATTTGATATAATATTACTAATCTTGAATATTAAGAATTGTAATAGTAACTTGGCTGCACATTTACATTGTGATCCCCCTTTCTGTTCACAAAATCCCCTTCATAGAGGCCTTGATGGGAACATTTGTGCAGTCTATTGACCAATCACATTAGTGAAGCCTGAGGGACATATCTGTGTCATATTAATCGGCATGTTCATGATTGCATGATCTTCATTAAAAATTATAATACCTGCGTTGGCAAAAAAAAAAAACCTGCTATAGCCTACAACCTTGGGTCTAAACTGGCTTGGAAATGCCACAAAAAAACCACCCTAAAACTGCTTGAGCGCCAGGGTAAACTTTGTGAATGACACGACAGACAGCACTTATCAAGTTCTCCGCATCTCCAATAGTTTAAAGGAAAGAGCCACTCGCAAATAATATCAGGACAATGCACACAATTTGTGCTGTTATTAAAGGCCGACTCCGACGAGTCGAACATTTAATGTGCGTTTCCAAAAAATAATTGATGTAAATGACATCCTCACGAGTCATGAGAAATTATATCTCTCAAAAAGTACACTATCGCGCTGCGTTAAAAGACTTCTCGTTTCACCTCCGCTTATAAAGCCGCGATCTAATCCTGTTTACATGAAATAAGCCTGCTCACGAGCAGGTTCAAGCTGGCGCACCTGTTGCTATGACAGCAAGTCTAGGATGAGCTTCGAAGAACCAAACGATCCAAGATCATGCCAAATCGTCAACAATCAAATCCAGCTAACTGAGTTACCGACGTACGAAGAACGAGCCCCTGCTCTCACACAAATCGGGCTCGCCCCGATCATGTTTGATATTTATCGGGATGAGCAAGATTGTGATTACCGGTACGTCACTGTCTAGCCAATAAGAAACAAGTAGGGCTGTAGTGTTGAAGAAATTTCCATTGTTGTAATTTTGAGTGACTCAACAGCGCGATATGCGATATTATCTTCATTTATTTATTTATTTATTTATTTATTGCTAAATAAATAAGTGTTACGCTGTGGTCAGCAGGCACAAAGACGAGTACATGTTCAGTAATGAAACCGAAAACTAAAAAGCGCATTGAAACGAAGTGGAGTAAACAGAAGATACAATGTCAAAATAAGGGTCAACACATAATATAATAACAGAACATAAACCTGACAATAAGATTTTTAGGCCATTGTTACATAACAGTTAGTTTCGATCCTCGAATGTCACTTTACTAAAGGCTTTCTGCTGATATTTCACCACTCGGCATTGCTCGTCTCTGCGTGTTATACACAGGCTGTCGCTCAGTGCAGTTACATTGTTACGCCACTAGGTGGCGGCAAGGGACTGTCTTTGAGCGAGTCATTAAACTGTTCATTCAATGGAAATGTAAAAAAAAAATGCGGATTCATTCAAATATAGATGTAATGAAACAAGCTGTTAATTATTTTAATGCCACTGTTAGTCCGACTGTTTTTACTGTACTTTATTTTATTTTTTATTCTAAACTGTTTTAATTATTTCCTCCTATGTAAAGCACTTTGAATTACCATTGTGTATGAAATGTGCTATATAAATAAACTTGCCTTGCCTTGCCTAATATTTAATTTGAACTTTAAGCTCCACTTTACAAGGCTCAGCTGAGCAGCAATGCGGTGTATGGGCAACGCTGATGCTTCACTTCATAGAGATCAATGGCATTGATTCATTGTATTGACCAGAGCTGACGCCATTCATTAGAAATAGCCTAACCTTAAATGTTAAAAGGATGATTTAAAAATATATATATCTTTCTTTGGTCACGGCAACCTTTTCACGAATATGACTTGATATGAAGGACAGATATGTTGTTTACATCCGCTTTTCTGCTTCCGATCTGCTGCGTGAGATCACGTGAGCGCGTCATCTGGCACGATAATCTTAATAACATTGTGTAGTGTGTGATGCGCCGCGATTATAAAGTCTTGTAGTGTGAGCATGTTTAAGATTTGAGGGAAGAAAATCTGCAAAGATTCTCCTTAAGTGTGAGCTGCAATCATTCACAATCGGTTAGGATTTTAAAACTCCTGTAGTGTGAGGCAGGCTTAAGAACTAACTAGAAATAAATAACACACAAGGAGTCAATTTTTGAGTGAAAACTGCTTTATTCCAAAGAAATTAATTCAATGTTTCTTTTGTGAATTCATTATTAAAGCTGCCATTTTTTTTTTCATTTTTTTTTTTTTTTACGTAAACAAATTAATACAAAGAAGCATAAAAGAGAAAAATACTTACCTTTTCAATTATAAACCTGTCTTCTGTGATTATTTCCCTTGTCTTGCTGCAACGCTGGCTCAAGAGCAAACATAATGTGGTAGGTTTTTCCCTAAACCTAACTACGTACCTTGGTCTACCTGGGTCGTCTCCTCATTGACGTTCCCTGGGTTGTCTTCAATCGACATTCCCTATATAAAGCCTACCTCTGTAAACTAACTCACCTGCTGCGCAGCAGAATGCTTTAATCACGGCCGGGAGGGTTCTCGACATCTCACAGAACTTCCCCCAAGAAGAAGCAAGGCCGGAGGATCTCAGTCAAAATCCATTGAGAATCCCACCAGTAAACACGAATACAAAAGTTTTTATAGAATAGGGGTATGGCAAAATGACATGATACATTACATAAATTCTCTAACGTTTGATTGGTTTTCATATGCAAACCCTCTGTTACTAGGAAAGAACTGTTTTCTTCATTACTTCAGAATCACAAGTTTTCAAACCTAGTCATCTGTCTAGTTTCATTTCCCATATTTGTTATTTATACACTCAACAGTGGTATGGCAACATAGGCCAACAACATTCAAAAACACAGAACAGAACGTTTAGTACATGGTGTTTCAAAGTGTTAGCATGTTAAATAAGGTTAGATGTTAGAAACATGGTTAGATTAATATACAGTTTAAAAATCTATCACAGTAGCCTTCTGATCTGGTGAGAGACATTAGAAAATAGTAAACGATAAGCCCAAGCAACACAAGCATGTTGCCAATACTCTGATAGCTTTTAGCAATGAGCTTTTAAAAGGAACTTAGCTTAGCTTCGTAAAGACTTTCAGAGATGAATCACAGAGTCCTGTGTCTGCAGCAATGCAGACTGAGGTCACTCCAGACCAGGCAGCTTATGATCAATGAAGCGAATATCGAATCTAAGGTGATCTTTGTGGGGAACGAATTCCTCTTGCTAAATTCCCGATTGCACGATTCCTTGTGAGATGATGCGGTTTGCCTGACAAATTTCGCCATTTAATTCGCTCCTGAGAACGCGATAGCTGCTGATAATACTGAGGAGCTTATGAATACAGTGATAGGCGTCATGTTCCTATAGGTAGACGTGGATCAGCTGAGAGTCAGCTGATGTGAGCTTGACTAACGTGACCTGCCAGAACTGACGCTTTGCTTGATTTTTGGGGAGTACTCTGTACTCTGACGCAAGCACAGCGCAGCACTTCAAAAGCAAATAGTACGCCCATTATACGGTATAATCAGTGACACTAGCCGCGTTTCCATTACCCTTCAAATTGCGCAAATTGCGAATTGCGAATTGAAAATACGCTCAATGGAAACATGTCAATTTCGCAAAAACTTTTAAAGTTTTTACGCTAGCATGAGGTGGTTTTTCAGGCAATTCGAAAAAGGAATATTTCGCAAAACTGCAATGGAAACGCATTTACAGATCACATGGGATACGTAAAAAGTCACGTGATCATTATTTAAAGATGGCACGGTATGTATGTATGGAGAGAAATGCCATCATCTATCAAGAGTTGGAATCAGACATGCAGGACAAGGGCTTTGACAAGCCATGGAAAATCTTACGGTCCAAATGGAAAACTCTCAAACAAAAGTATCTTTCAGAGAAGAGAAATCTTTGCAAAAGCGGTGCTGGTGGGAAATGGAAAGTGAAGTTCAAGTATTTCTATTTAATGGAGGAAATACTTGGCCAGAGACCTATTGTGACGTCGATGAACACAGTTCTAAACAGCATAGGTAAGGCAAACATTCTTGTCTTTTGTTTTTTGGCATGATATAATATGAATTAGCCTGGTGTTTTACAAGAATGGTTGTTATCCTCGGGCTTTGTTTACATAAAACTTTGATTGTTCCAATCATAATTTATAAGCTCAAAATGTTATTGCTTATCATATCAATTTTTGCGACCATAAAGCTATACATTCGACGATATACTCTTGTAAGTAATATAGGTTCTTACTTCTTACATGTAAATGTAAGACTTGATTTTCCTGCTAAGACAAAACCTGAGATAATAAAGCAATAAAACGCACCCTGGACAGAAGATCGCAAAGAAAGAGCACAGGACATTGTCCTGTCCAAGCGTTTCTTCTTCCTTATCTCTGCATCCCCCTCCTCCCTTCCTTTCCCCCTGACATGAAGTCACTAAAAGGTCACTAAGAATGCCTATATATCATATATGATGTATCTTGTGAATTTATGTTTTTCCTTTTCATGTTTGGTATAATTTTAAGTGTCTCAGTGCGATTGGTAAAATGGTCTTAATTTCACTGCAGTCATTGGTAATAGGAGAAAGATTAAGAATTTAGGAGAATCCTGTTCTCCTCCATGGGTGATGTCTTTTCAAGATATCTCCCCTCTCCCCCCGAGACCAGGTGCTACCCCCTGGGGTACAGGAATTGACCTAAAACAAACTCTGAAAAATATTGGTACAACCCTTTTGTTCTGGTCTGGGTATTTAAGGCTAGGTAACAGAGCAGTCGGGGGGAACCTGTAACCAGGAAAACCCCCATACAGTGTGTGTCAGTGTTTTCCCGGTGGAAAGCTCTCACACACTACTGTGTGTCTCTGTCAGGAATGCATTGCTTACTTTTAGAATCATCTTTGAGTAATTGATGTCATGTATTTATTATTTCTGAATTGGTTGTTAATTGCTTGTGTAATTGGCATGATACATTTTTACCTGACAAATAAATGTTACATCTTGATTTATTCTGAAGTATTCTGAAATCATTATTTTGGTAGATTATGAGGAGGCTGTGCTACCGCAGCTCTATGTCCAGGATAGGTCAAACTAAAGGCGCATATGAACGGAGCAGTAGGCACGTCATCTGAAGACCTTTTGATTTCTGTCGATCACTGAAGTTGTATGGAAGTGGCTAAATAAACTACACTTTTTTGTATGAGTGAGAAGTAGGCAACCGACTTAAGAGGTATTAGCAAACCCTGCACCCTCTGACCAAGATCAGACTGGCGAGACTGTGTCCGTGAGATCCACGTAAACCCGGAGCGTGTGACTCTGTGCAGCATTGGGTCCCTTAATGAATGAATAATTGATAGTAGGCTATGGGATACTCAGAATAATCAAACATCTAAATTAAATCATAATCAATATTTATGATTATTTTCTAATAAGAAACACAATCTAAATTGGATTATCAGTCAAAATCGGAGTCAGATTAACCGCAGGGTTCTCAAGTTTTATCAAAAGCTTGGAGTGAGATCACATGCGGTTAGGGGAGGAGCCTAAATGGAGCCCCACCCCCGCCTAGCCCCGCCCCCAATTTACCCATTGTTCATAATTAACCAGCAAAAATTGAAATTATAACAATTGGTAAATCTGATAAATGACAGAGCAATTCATCACATCAAATATAGGCCTACTCTTTAATGTTATATTTCAAAATTAGGCTACAAATATATAACAAATTGCTCCAAAATGTTTGGAAAAACAAATATTTTTGCATTTTTCCCTGACATCTTTGAAAAATACAAATGCAATGGCAATGATTAGGCTAATGTATGTTTTGACAGGATATACAATATTACCAAGAGCACTCTGCTAACTAGAAATACTATTAATACAGTATAATATAGAATTTAAAATAAACTGAAGAAATACATCTTCATTCCTTCCCATACCCAATAACATTTCCTTAGCTAAACTGAGCCAAAGCTTTTGGCCTGGTTGCAAAGCAGTCGTAGAGTTTTTGACTGCATCAATAATGTATACGATGGGCTATATATTAAATGTTCTAGAACTTCTAGTCTAAAAATGTAAGGCGAGCTTTCTTCCAACTTACTTTCTCCATCACGACGTGTGTTCGCGCAATGTCGCGGTGGCCGAACTTCCGTGTGTGTTCGCGGACTTCGCGCGTCTATAAGTTGCCTAGTAACGAACGCAATCTGGCCGAGATGCGGACGCGCTGGCGGCAGGAAACTTATCTTTGTGTGCATGCGCCTCGTATACAACGTTATATATAAAGCTTGCAGGACAACTTGGTTGGCATTGCCTTTTCAGCGTGAGAAATACATGGTGTGGCGTGTGAGCGTGTGAACTGGTTGAATTGCGTGTGTCTCACGCCCAAAGCGTGAGACTTGAGAACCCTGTAACCGTAGAGCTAAAGTAATATTGAAACTAAATTCTAATAAATTAAGTGAACTTCACTGGAGCGCTGAAAAGACATACACGCATTATCCCTTCGCCCAGGCCGTTGGATTCCGTCTTTGGACCAATGGGTGGTCCTTACATAAACAAATTAACATTAGATGACGAGAATGAAGACTGAGAGATGGCTGCCTGTTCCATGGGTGTATCGTCGGATTCATCAGGTAAGTCACCACATTTTCCAGTCATGTACACACACACACACACACGCACAAACACACATGTATTTGGCCGCCTATGTAGCTAAAATACTCAACAAAACACATCCAATCTTTTGTATAAAAATTTCATATGTTTTCATCATTTCATATTTCATACATCAGGTTTTTATGGCTCATATATGCACTACACCTGACTGAAAGACAAATAAACCTTCTGTCATTTTTAACATTTACTTTTTAACATGACAGAAATTAGGAATGACTAATTTTCTATATTAAAAAGAACTATCAATCAGAAGGGAACAGACAACAAGATGATCGTGTTGAAATTTCATAGTCCGAAGATAATAGATAGTTTATAGGCCGTAAAAATTTGAGTATTACAGATACATTACGCTAATATTAATGCACATACACTCACCTAAAGGATTATTAGGAACACCTGTTCAATTTCTCATTAATGCAATTATCTAATCAACCAATCACATGGCAGTTGCTTCAATGCATTTAGGGGTGTGGTCCTGGTCAAGACAATCTCCTGAACTCCAAACTGAATGTCAGAATGGGAAAGAAAGGTGATTTAAGCAATTTTGAGCGTGGCATGGTTGTTGGTGCCAGACGGACCGGTCTGAGTATTTCACAATCTGCTCAGTTACTGGGATTTTCACGCACAACCATTTCTAGGGTTTACAAAGAATGGTGTGAAAAGGGAAAAACATCCAGTATGCGGCAGTCCTGTGGGCGAAAATGCCTTGTTGATGCTAGAGGTCAGAGGAGAATGGGCCGACTGATTCAAGCTGATAGAAGAGCAACTTTGACTGAAATAACCACTCGTTACAACCGAGGTTTGCAGCAAAGCATTTGTGAAGCCACAACACGCACAACCTTGAGGCGGATGGGCTACAACAGCAGAAGACCCCACCGGGTACCACTCATCTCCACTACAAATAGGAAAAAGAGGCTACAATTTGCAAGAGCTCACCAAAATTGGACAGTTAACCCCCTGGGGTCGGCTATCGCGCCGGCGCGATTGTCTCGCTTTTTTTCTTATCAGTGCAAAAGAGACTCAAAATACTCGGTTGATTTTGATCTTACATATAAGTGCGATACATCATTAGATCCTGTTAAGTTTCTATTTTTTTTTGTGTATACTCACAATAAAAACAAAGTGTTGTGCTTTTCACCAAATAAAGAAAAACAAACATGATGCGAGTTCTGCGTTCTCTCTGTCAGTGAAGTCCATTCAGAAACGCGTCCTAAGATTAACTGTAACTCCGCGATTACTTGTCACACAGGCACGAGAGATTTTTCTTTATGAAGCTTGAATTCTCTTCTTTTAAATTAAGTAATTTATATTAAAAACAAATATTCTCAGTTTATGCAATCTGTATGAAAAGATAGTGCTGTCAGTATTTTTCCCCAGCTCATTACACTTCATTACGCGTTAATCTGACACGCCCACGGAGGACGCGCGCTATTCAAACGCAAATGTCGAGGCAAGCCATGACAATGCCCACATCAGCCGTTCCACCGCGGCGGTAAAATGTGTGGTGTATTTGCTGCCTTTTACCGCTAAGAGGCGCTACAATCATAGACTCTGAAAAGTGTTCGTTTATTCCGGTTTATTCTCTCTAATGCGTAATCTGCTGCCGCACCGCGCTGATTCAGAGCGATTGAAAGCTGGTAGCAGAAGAATTCAACAAGTGAAACGTAGTTAAAATAATTCATAATCACAATACTGAAATTAGGCTACTGAAATGTAATTGAATAAATAATGAAAACATTTCAACATAAAACATTGCAATAAAACATTTAGGCTACATCAATGAGGCTTTACAACTTTAACAGCGTACAGACGGTAGCTCAGTGATCAACGCAACAACACGAGTTTCGAGGAGCTTCAACAGACCCGAGATCGAATCTCAATGTAGCATAGGCCTACATGTTGTTAACCGATGTTGTCCTACAGCGTTTATAGTTTCCCACCTTGATGCTTAAATAGGTAACTGTTTATATCTGTTTACTTATTTAAAGTCAAGAGTTTTGTTTGATTATCATTACAACATAAATTTGCTACATTCCTGTAGAACTGCAGCCGCTGCACAAACGACAAAAACTGATGAAGGAAGATTGTCAGCCGATTGCATCAGAAAATGAAAATGAAGAAGCTCGTCTTTAGTCTGCTAAATTATTGTGTAATGTAAAAGAACACTAAAATTACTTAAGTTTGAAACCAAGTTCGAACATTTCAAGGTTTAAATTTTTTAATTTAAAACAGGGTTGCATCGGGTTTAGAGTTTATTTCTTTTGCGATGCAAAATAAGAAACACTAGGCTAATCTTATTCTTGCGACATTTTAAATTTGTATTGCCAAAGAAATTACAGCTAAATTAAACAATTAAAACAGTAGGCTACAAAACGAAAATTGTCCAAAGAAACATAATTAAATTAAAAACATGCGTTTCTCTTTGCCTCTCTCGCACTGGATCTCTTTTTAACAAGTTTATTTAGTCTCCCTCGCTGCGCGCGCCGCGTCTCTCTCGAAATTAAACATTTCAGGGTAAAAACACATCATACAGCTGATAATACTGTATATGTCGCTGCGTGTCAGCCATACAAATCACGAAAAAATTATTTAGCCTTTAATTGTTGCTTCAAAGACACAGCATGCCTTGTTGAATTCACCTTACAATAACTTCAATTGAAATTTTGTGTGAAAAAAACTTTAAATAGGCTACAATAAATAAACTACAATATTTATAATTTAATAAGATATGGGGTCTACATTTGGACACAGATTTATCCTTACAATAATTTTGCCTGCTCATCAGGCTGGCTATCCGACACTCTCCATATGAAAGAGGAACATTAACACCTTTGTCCAGCAACTGTCCCTCCAACCCCCCACAGGCTATCGGAGTATGAGGCTGACTTAACACAAAGAGAAGTCGCAATTCACACTTAAATCGCTATTCTAGACAGTGTTGATAATGAAGGAATTAAATGATTTAAGTTACATGTAGCCTAGTGATATTTCTGTCATAAAAGTTTATTACTAAATATTTCATTATTTCAATAATTGATGAAATACAACTGGTTTGGGCCAGCTTTTTCCAAGCAAAACTAAATATAATCTGAAAAAACGCATGTTAATTTGTTGTCATGAACAAAATGTTCAACTCAATATTAAATTCTACAGGGATCTTTGGATCCTTACAAGGCATGCAATTTGTGAATTAAGTTTTTATTTTATTTTGTATTATTCAAATAAATATCGAAACACGGTGCTTCGTGGTAATGCTGCTAAATTAAATAACATTTATAGAATAATTATGAACTTAAATGAAACAATATCGCAACATTTCGACAAATACATTATTTGATCTGTTTTTACATTTTAATTCAGGGCGATTTAGCCTACATTTAATTAGAGCGAGATTTTCACCCTTGTCTTGTCATTTTCTCATTGGGAAGCGCATGTTTGAGTAGATCCTCTGTACCTCTCGTTTTCATATGGATTAGCCTACACAATCAGATAACATTTATTAGCCTAAATATTTAGACATTTAAAGGCTTTAGACATAGCCGATTACTTATCGTGACTGAGCTGAAGTGGCTTTCGGTTCATTTTTGTGACGCGCAGTTCCCGGAGACAGAGAGGACAGATATACTGTTTTTGTCGTTAGCCTATATGAATACAAGTTTACAGTTTTGAATGATGTAAGCTACTCTAGGCTACTCTTATCTGTATGACCAAAAAATTACGGGGGGGATTAAAATAATTCAGCAGAAGCAGGGATGTTTAGACCAGAAGGAAATCCTAGTCCCCCCTGGCAAATCACACTTTACTTAAAACCATGTTTTTAAAAACTCTAGGTTGTAGGGAACAGACCTCTCTGCCATGCGCGCGCACGGTTTGGAGCACAATATCTGTCTCGCATGCACGCTCGCTCTAGATAGATTACGGGATATTTTAACTAATTTGCGGTATAACTAGTCGATCATGAGTGGCTCAACAGGTAGATCTATAGATAAACTATATCTTTTAGGAATTTGACCGACCGGGTTGACACTTCAGCGGGAGAAATCGGGGGTGTGGCGTGAGAGCGTGAGATTTGGGTCAATTGCGTGAGTACTTTCACGCTCAATGCGTGAGAGTTGGCAAGCCTGAAAAAATAAAAATAATAATAATAATAATAATAATATATATATATATATATATATAGGCTATATATAATTATTTTTTTTACAGAACTGCTTTTGAAATTACGATTGGTAGCCTATTATTATACAGATGCAAAGTCGTTCTGTTGGATACTATTTTGTTCCTTAGTGTAAAATGGAAATGCATGATAATTGTATTTTATAAATATAAGCAAAAAAAACTGTATGGTGTAACAGAGTTTTAGAGCTAGACAAATCTAAATAAATATAAAATATACAGCAGACCATGTTTGTGCGGGATTTGAACCCGTGTCATCTTGATGATGAACCCTAAGTTCTACCGCTCGGCTATGAATTTTCTCACTGAGGAATACCCAAACGTCTTTTTCTCACATGAGCGATTTTTTCATTTAGCCTGTGAGTGTAGGCCTATACTTTAGCCTTTTACAGTTTTAAAAGATTATATCTTATCTGTATGACCAACAATTACGGAGTAGGCTATAAATGTTTGTTGTAGGCTTATTTGGAAATTACCATAACTTGTAGTATTTCATCCTTAGGCTACAGACATTAGCCCCACTTAAGTTTTGCTAAATGTCCCTTTGCGCCACCTGGCGGTCGTTTCGCGAACGACTTTGAAATGCGACTGGTTTATTTTTACCGCGGTGGATGGCTATGGTATGTGGATGGCTAAAAGGTGTGACTAAAAATGTGCTTTTGGCTTTCATTTATATTTTGATTGTTTGTATATATATATATATACACTACCGTTCAAAAGTTTGGGGTCGGTACGATTTTAAATACTTTTAAAAGAATTCTCTTCTGCTAACCATGGCTGCGCTTATTTGATTAAAAATACAATAAAAATCAGTTATAGTATTAAATATTATTCCAGTGTAAATCAGCTGTTTTCTGTGTGAATATATAGTAAAGTGTAATTTATTCCTGTGATCAAAGCTGAATTTTCAGCATCACCAGTGTCAGTGTCTTCAGTGTCCTTCACAAATCAGTATAATATGAGGATTTGATGCTCAAGAAACATTTATTATTATTATCAATGTTGAAACAGTTGTTGGTCTGTTAGTTGTACAGTTTTTATCTTAGGATTCTTTGATTAATAGGGTTAGGGTTAGAATCTTTTGTAACATTATAAATGTCTTTACTGTCACTTTCGATCAAATTAATTATTCCTTGATAAATAAAAGTATTGATTTCTTTCCTCCAAAAAATAAAAATAAAATTCTCACTGACCCCAAACTTTTGAATGGTAGTGTGTATATATATACACTCACCGGCCACTTTACTAGGTACACCTGTCCAACTGCTCGTTAACACTTAATTTCTAAGCAGCCAATCACATGGCGGCAACTCAGTGCATTTAGGCATGTAGACATGGTCAAGACAATCTCCTGCAGTTCAAACCAAGCATCAGTATGGGGAAGAAAGTTGATTTGAGTGACTTTGAACGTGGCATGATTGTTGGTGCCAGAAGGGCTGGTCTGAGTATTTCAGAAACTGCTAATCTACTGGGATTTTCACGCACAACCATCTCTAGGGTTTACAGAGAATGGTCCGAAAAAGAAAAAACATCCAGTGAGCGGCAGTTCTGTGGGCGGAAATGCCTTGTTGATGCCAGAGGTCAGAGGAGAATGGCCAGACTGGTTCGAGCTGATAGAAGGGCAACAGTGACTGAAATAACCAGTCGTTACAACCGAGGTATGCAGCAAAGCATTTGTGAAGCTACAACACGCACAACCTTGAGGCGGATGGGCTACAACAGCAGAAGACTCCACCGGGTACCACTCATCTCCACTACAAATAGGAAAAAGAGGCTACAATTTGCAAGAGCTCACCAAAATTGAACAGTTGAAGACTGGAAAAATGTTGCCTGGTCTGATGAGTCTCGATTTCTGTTGAGACATTCAGATGTTAGAGTCAGAATTTGGCGTAAACAGAATGAGAACATGGAACCATCATGCCTTGTTACCACTGTGCAGGCTGGTGGTGGTGGTGTAATGGTGTGGGGGATGTTTTCCTGGCACACATTAGGCCCCTTAGTGCCAATTGGGCATCGTTTAAATGCCACGGCCTACCTGAGCATTGTTTCTGACCATGTCCATCCCTTTATGGCCACCATGTACCCATCCTCTGATGGCTACTTCCACCATGTCACAAAGCTCTAATCATTTCAAATTGGTTTCTTGAACATGACAATGAGTTCACTGTACTAAAATGGCCTCCACAGTCACCAGATCTCAACCCAATAGAGCATCTTTGGGATGTGGTGGAACGGGAGATTCGCATCATGGATGTGCAGCCGACAAATCTGCGGCAACTGTGTGATGCCATCATGTCAATATGGACCAAACTCCCTGAGGAATGCTTCCAGCACCTTGTTGAATCTATGCCACGAAGAATTGAGGCAGTTCTGAAGGCAAAAGGGGGTCCAACCCGTTACTAGCATGGGGTACCTAATAAAGTGGCCGGTGAGTGTATATATATATATATATACACACACACACACACACACACACACACACGTGTGTATGTGTGTGTGTGTGTGTGTGTGTGTATATATACACTTAAGTGTTGTGGGTGCTATGTCTTTAAAAATGCAACAGCTGAACTGGTGTATAAACATGCTCAAATACCTGAACAGATTGGATGTGGCAAACACTGCGGCATCATGTGCACTGCCAGGTGACCCAACACAGATATCTCTAATCATTATTGGGGCACGAATGGGGATATGAGTTCCATCAATTGCACCGTAGACTTAAGGTATTCTGTGTGCCTCACAATTGCGTTGTGCAATGTACTGCTTCATAAGTTTTGTGCATATAGCCTGGCATACACCATACACACACCTGTGGACAGTTGTTTTGCTAACCCCAAATGTCTCAGCTACTACCCTGTACTCTGCGTTTATTTGTAGAAACTGGCTCGCTTGAGCATGATGCAGCAGGTGATACAAAAGGTCCGATTGCATTGCACAACTCAAAACAAGTTGATCTGTTCATTCAGCAAATTATGAATCCACGGGTCCTCTGTGAAAACGCGCACTACAACTTCCCAGAAAAAACGCAAACGCGGCCGCTCCCAAGTATAGGGAGCTTCCCTTCCCATTAATGCTTGTAAAATGCGCAAACGTCTCCTTCGATTATAGATAACGGGTAGTGTGGTGGCTACGATATACGTGAACCTACCAGCATCTGTCGCCATGATTTTTTGAATGACTTATCGCGACAGAACAAGTTTCAGTCGCATAACACCGTTTAATGGAAACGCTGTCTTTTCGCAAAAGTTTTTTATCGACATTTGGAAAATAACGCATAACATTTGCGCAAATCTGTAATGGAAACGCGGCTACGGTCTACACTGGACACAGCGGAGCACGACACAATGATTCACAGACAGTAAATGGATGTCTGTACTAGGGATGAGTCGCGATCTTCGAATATTCGAATAGTCGAACTACGTTCGAAATTCGATCATAAAATAGCTTTTTCGAATATCGTTATATTTTCGCACAATAATTCTAATGTGTATTTGACATAATTGACGCTGTGCCTACTGTCACAGATCGCGCAGCAAGGTATTTTCCTGTCGGGGACACAAGGTGTCGCTAACATGAATGAAACCCCCTACTACGATCTAGGATACCCGCGTTTTGTACATAGAGTAAACAAACAACAGAGGAAGAGCATTGTCGTGACCTCGTGACCGTTAACTACGACCAACCACGCAACAACCAAGAAGCTCCGTGTGGGACTCTTGTTCGTTTAAAAAAATGAACAATGATAAAGTTGAGTGTAAATTATACCAGATCAAAGCACCCGGCAGCAGCTTCATCCTCCTCGGGCAGCACCCAACTTGCGTCTACCCAAGAAACTAGCCATTGACTGACTGCTAATGGCTAGTTTCTTGGGTAGACGCAAGTTGGATGCTAGGCGCAGTGAGCAGATCACTATGCTAATTACTAAGATGATAGCTAAGGATATGCTACCCGTCAGCTTTGTTGAAGGAGAAGGTTTCCGGGAGCTAATGAAATTCATTGAACCTGAATACACCATTCCAACAAGAAAGACAATCACCACCAGAGTAGAAAAAATGCATGGTGAAAGCGCAACTGAACTGCACGCCTGTTTAGCGAGTGCATGTGCAGTGTCATTGACCACGGATTCGTGGATGGCACTGACAACTGAATCATATGTTACGATCACTTGCCACTACATGCTTAACTGGGAGATGCAGAGTGCCATTCTGCAGGCTGAAAATCTGGCACTTGTTCTTTCTAATGCTAGAGACCAGTGGGGGCCAACTGGAAAGGTCACAGCCTGCGTGCATGACAACGCCAAAAACATGGTTTTTGCCAACGCTAACAATCAACTTGAATTGGACTCACAGCCCTGTTTCGCACACACACTTTAACTTGCAATAAACGATGGTTTCAAACTACCGAACATAAAACACATAATTGTGTGAACATAAAAGAGCTGCTAATCGCCTAGTGTGCCATTTCCATCACAGCACAGTTGCAACACATGCACTAAAGCAAAAGCAACAACTCCAGAACTTACCTGAGCATAAGTTAGTGCAATCCTATAAAACCAGGTGGAATTCTGTATGAGGCTTATTGGTGCAGCGATGGGCCGTGTGTGCTGCCTTATCAGACAGGAGTGTCACTAAGCTATCAGATGCATGCACCCTAGAATTGACAGATGATAGTTGGATTGTAATGGAGGAGGACTTACCCGTGTTGCACTCGCTAAAATGTGCCACCACTGTGTTGTGTGGAGAATATGACGTGTCCATCTCCATGGTGTACCTGGTGACCGTAACTTTACTGTCCAAGCATCTCAAAGAAATCCCAGGGGAGAACGCCAAAGTCAAGGGATTCAAAAGCACAGTGTCTGTCTTACTGGAAAGGAGACTCGGGCTTGCAGAAGTCAGCAATGCACGAAAGGTTGCACCATTCCTAGACCCAAGGCACAAGGACCTGCGATTTACAACAGATGATGTTAGAGGCGCTGTGCAGGCCGAAGTCAGAGACCTTCTGTCCAGCATTGATAACGCTGGAGACATGAAAGGCGCAGAGGAATCGGGAGAAAGGCCTACTGAACCACCGGCGGCTAAAAATCCTCGAAATGACGCCCTCTCTGCTGCAGCGATTGCTGTCTTGTTTGATGAGGATAACATCGGGCAGACAGCAACAGCCACAACCGAACTCTTGCAATACTGCCAAGACATTTGCCCACCAATGAACGGTGACCCCATGACATGGTGGAAGGCCAACGAGAAGAAATATCCCCACCTGGCAAAGTTAGTGTAAGATTACAAATGTATTAATATGTTTAATTTAGGTTCCAATACAAAAGTATATAAACTGAGAAAAGTTCTGTACTTTAAATTTAGCATTTAAGGTAAGGGTGGTGATTATATCTGGCCAATCCTGTTTTTTTCTGTATTTGTAAGATTACTGAAACTCTTAATGGCTCTTTCTTGCCAGTCCTATTTCTCTCTATTGTAAGTTAAATGAGTCAGATTACTGAGACTCCCACCCTTTGTCTCTATAATAATTTAAGGTTTGAGAAATCTAGTCAGGCTGATTGGATTAGCATCTCAAGGCTCTGAGTAACTGCTATGCTGATGAGATCAGGGCTGGGGAATTTCCGGTAACGAGCTGACTTCCGTACTACATTTGCATGCTTTGTTTCAGAGTGACTCCACCCCTATGTAATCCCTCCCTCTTATAATGTATATATACTACAATGTTTGACTCAAGACGGAAGACTAGATTGGAACTACAGCTACCTACAGCTCGTTTCTCAATAAAGAATCCTGCTGAAAGATATCCCAACGTCTCCTGGTCTTCGCTTCTGAGTTTCCTACACTTGAGAAGAAAAAATTCACAACATTAGCAATCTCCTACTTGAGTGTGCCTGCGACATCTGTGCCATCCAAGCGGGTGTTCTCCACGGCTGGACTAATTGTTAATAGGTTGCACTCGCGTCTCCTCCCAGAACATGTTGACATGGTAATTTTTTTTAACAAGAATATGACATATGCCTAAGCGTTATGCTATGAATAGTATGATTTTTTTTTTTTCAATTTAACGAGCATCTGGTTTGGCGATGCAAAAACGGACTGTCGTGCTTATTGTTTTTTTCCTTCCAATTAGCCTACTATGTTAAAAAAAACTACGAAAACATGTTCAAGGTTCAAAATTTATTCAAGGTTCAAAATTTATTTAGCCATTTCAACAATACAGTTGATAGGAATTTGTCTTGGTATGCTCTCCCAAACACTTAATTAACAATGATACACTGACACAACAGCACATTCCACATATATACCTCCCATATACATCACATATACCCCCCAATTACATCAAATACCCAGACTAGAACAGTCCTACTAGTTCATGAATCATGAAACTTAATTCAAACATTCAACGATCAACGTTTAAGCCATGTTTAAAAAACGTATGGCTTGGAGATAGGTGCTATATCTGAAGCGTGATGTCCTGCTGATAATACTTCTGTACCTTTTCCCTGATGGCAAAAGAGTGAATAGATAGTGTGCTGGATGATAGGGGTCGGTGATCATGTATCTCGCCTTCCTAATAATTCTGGTGTTGAAGTGTGAGGCTATGGTAGGCAGACCACAGCCAGTAATCTTAGAGGCTCTGAGCACTACTTTCTCAAGCTGGTGCTTATCCTGACTGGAACGTACCAGGACAGAATAGAGAAGGTCAGCCAGGGACGTGCACAGGGGGGTTGCTCATATGCATACTGCCCATATCGTTGCGCATACTGCCCATATGCCCTTCTCGACTCACGTTGCCCTTCCGAGAAAAAAAAATCGTACAATGGATGGCGAATTCCACGTAGGCCTAGATTAAAAAAAAATCGCAAAGCCTCATTCACTTCCATTCGGGCACCGAAAGTGAAAGTCAGTAGGGGAAGATCAAACTCTGTTTACGTGGCTGCGCGTTGCACGCGACCGAATCATACTACAAATCATGCGTAGTTGCCCAGTTACCATACGTACCATCAGAACGATCAGAACTGGCCGACGAGCAAGAAGCACAACTGAATGTACGGGAAGCCAAAAGGTTAAAAAAGGATTGTATTTTTTCCCGAAATCTAATCTTTTTTTTTTTTAGAAGCGAGTTTTCCCCATCTGTCAATTCAATCCAGATTATTTATTTTCAAATTTAAATAAATAAAAAATAAATAAATGCTAATAATTAAAAAAAAAACTATAAACATAGTGACATTTAACATATTACATTTTGTATAGCCTACTGTTTACAAAGTTGTATATCATAAACCTGTCATCTCTGACGTTTTGCGATCTTTATAAATAATAGGACCATAATATGAGGCATTGAGTTTGGACATAAACACGGTCAGATAAGGCCATTTGTATGGGCAAAATTCAACTGAATATATTCAGGGGTGCCCTTTTTTCAGGTCAGAACAACTGCCCCTAAAAATTCCTGTGCACGTCCCTGAGGTCAGCACGCTCTCTATGACGGCTTGGTAGAAATCAGTCATGCTTTCCTGGCTAACTCCAAATTTCCTCAACTGACGGAGGAAATAAAGTCTCTGATTGGCTTTGTTTACAATGAGACTGATGTTCAGGTCCAATGAGAGGGACTGATGTATGGTGGTGCCCAAGAAACAGAAGGAGGGGACCCTCTCAACAACCTGTTCATTGATAGAGAGGGGGAGGTGCCGGACTGCCTTCTTTCTAAAGTCCACTATCATCTCTTTGGTTACTTGTTCAATTAATAAACAGTTTGTTTAATGACAAATCGGTAAAGATGAAACTGGCCTCCCTTTCTGTCATTGTGAGTGTGCATTTATTTATTTATTAATTTTTGATTTACGAACGCTATTCGACTTTTTCTCCTCAATTGTCGAATGGCATTTTTGGCAGAAATTCACATCCCTAATCTGTACTACTTCTGAAGTACTTCATGCACTTGTGCTAATTAAGAAGGACAAATTACTCACACATTCTTCGTACCAAAGAAGAAACAATATCAAGTCTATACAACATGTCAAAACTCCACAAAGCACAAGTGTATATAGAGTTGGATTTAGGCAAGGACCACATGGGCAACCGCCCAGGGTGGCATCTTGCCAGGGGGTGGGGGGAGCGGGAGCATGGGGCACCTGTGCAAGAAAATAAAAAATAATGCGTGATCGCAACATTTTTTTAAAGGGGTCATATAATGCACTTTTATAAGTTGATTGTACTGAAATGTGTGTTGGCAGTGCCTGTACACAACCATCATATAATGATAAAAATCCATCCAGTGTTTTTGTTTTAATCTCCTTATATGTTTTCCCCTGCCTCAAATCAAGCCGTTCGACCGTGTTACGTCACACGCTCGGACGCCCCTCCCACGATTGTTGATTGACAGGAGCGTTTCAACACAGACCCGCCCTCGCTCATGAGCGAGCTGTCAATCATAGTCTGCGCGGACCGGCGCGGCCATTGTTGATATGCTGGAGCACTGTCTATGAGCAGAATGGCGTCTAAGCGATTGTGGTGTTCTGTTCTTGGGTGTAATAACGAACACAGTCATTTTAATGTTCCTAAATCCGAACCGCTGAAGACGCAGTGGCTGAGTTTGTTTTCGAAGGGAATATTCCCCACGAGCAACGTCAATGCTCTCATGTTTGCGCGAATCATTTCTCAGCAGACTGCTTTATAAAGGAGGGTCAGTATAAAGCTGGTTTTGCTAAGAAGCTGCTCATGAAAAAAGGATCGGTACCAGCTATTCGTCTTCCTGCTGAACCTCCAGAAGAACTGAAGTGAGTGTAACATTTTATTAAACTTTATATTAATATTTATATTAATCTTTGCAAATCGCTTGCACGGTTCACAATGAATGCGTCTAAGGTTTACACTCAGGGTACATTACGGCATGTTTTCTATGTACAACGTTCTCTATATAATTCATAATCCCACGTTTATAATGAACAACGCGTTATGGTTTTATGGTTATTGTGTTACAAACGGTGTACGCACAGAACAGAGAGGCGGGGTGAGCAAAGCTCATTATCATTTAAAGGCATTTGCACTGAAACGGCGTGCTGAAAACAGAGCTGTTTTTGACCAGGTAAAATAAGTGTTTTCTTACAATACTAATGAGAATTTTTAATTAAAGTATATTACAAACTTTTAATTTAGACCCTAAAGAATCATATTAGCTTGTACAAAAATGGCTTTATATGACCCCTTTAAACAAACTTAATATCACTCACCTAGTTTTGGGAGATTAATTTTATTTTTTATTTGCCTCAATTTGGAAAAATTTAAATATATGCATACACACCAGTGATGCACGGGTTGATCCAAAATTTCTTCTGTTATGTAACTGTTTGTGCATGTATAAGATTGCAAGGTTACAAAGCTCAAAGTCTCCCACACAAAGATTTATTCTATCTAAAAGAGAAGGCAGATCCGGATCTTGCTAAAATCAAATCCCTCAATTGAATTCTCCCTCACATACCTACATCACTCGGTGGAAATATTTGCATAATGTTGTAGAGATGCCGTGTGTTTATATATTTTACACTTAATTTATTTATTTGTCTTCCAAAAGTGGACGCAATTAGGAATAAGTGGTTCAGATTTATAAACGACACTGTTCCAGAACAGGACAGCCCAAATGTTCGTGTGTGCAGCTCATTTTACAGAGGACAGTTCTCTTTCATCATCTCGTGTCCGAGATCCACCTAAGGGAAGGGCATCCGTACATGACCTCTGCAGAAGCATCCAATTGCACCGAGTCTTGCTATTTAGACAGAAGCGTACATCCAATGCTAGGTTTATTCTCTGCATTTCCTGGTTCCAAAGAAGGACGGATCTCTCCGCCCTATTTTGGATCTCCGAGTGTTAAACAAACATTTGAGGAAATATTCAGAATGTTAGCGCATGGCTTGCTCGCCCGCTCCATAAAACGGAACGACTGGTTCACATCAGTCGAATTTGAAAGATGCTTTTTTCCACATAAACATTTATCCGCCGCACAGGAAGTTTCTTCGTTTCGCCTATCAAGGCACAAGTTAAGAATTCAAAGTCCTGCCCTTTGCACTCTCATTAAGTCCTCGGACCTTCTGTCTGTGTGTGGAGGTGGGCTTAGCACCCCCGAGACTGTCAGGTCTGCGGACCTCTCGCTCTCCACTGTCGTCGCTCCTTTGTTTATCCAAGGTTTACCGCAGACTGCCGGATCCAGGCCGAATCCAGATCAGATGGTGGAGCTGCACCTGGACCCACCCATGACGCATGCCAGCCTCATCAGCCCTGTGAAGGCCTCATCGACACGACAGCCATCGGCACTGATCCTCAACAACTCGTCTCCATACCGGAATGACTCCGACTTCCAACCAGATGGAACTGATTAATATTCTGAATGTTCTGATCCAATCTGACTTCTGACATGTAATGCTGCCTGGATCATAATCATACCACTGTTCGTGAACTGGCCCCCGACTGAGTCTGGTTTCTCCCATGGTTTTTTCCTCCATTCTGTCACTGATGGAGTTTTGGTTCCTTGCCACTGTTGTCTTGGCTTTTTGCTTGTTTAGTTGAGGACATTTAATATTCAACAATATTATTGATCTGCCTTACTTAAGGTTGACGATGACGCAATTTTCTTCTAGAAACAAACTTTGTTGTATTGTTTTCATGTTATCACTGTGAAGCCAACAAACACGGTGAGTGGTAAGTATAGGATCAGTCTACAAACACGGTGAGTAATGTCTTCTCCTGTTATTGTCACTTGCACTTCATGTCACATGTGAAGTATATCCTTATCTGTCAGCAATATAGGATATATATGTGATAAACGCAGGGAGACAGTCAGGCTGACGGAGAAGATTAATGAAACCTTGACTTTAATTAATTTTTTCTTGTCAACAGGTTCCACATAACTTAATTATGTAAGTTGAAAACAACATTTTAAGTTTATCTAACTTAATTGTTAGATAAACAATGGTTGTTTTAGGGATAAATAATATTTTTGACTTAAGCCAACTATTATCAATCATTTTTGCTCAACAAATGGTAAATGGACTGCATTTATATAACGCTTTCACAGACCCAATGGCCACCAAAGCGCTCTACATTTGCCTCACATTCACCCATTCACTCACCGACGGGCGATGGCAGCCATGCAAGGCGCCATCCAGCTCGTCAGGAGCAGCTGGGGTTAGGTGTCTTGCTCATGGACACCTCGACACTTGGTCAGGTGGAACCGGGGATTGAACCACCAACCTTCCGGTTTGTAGACAACCAACATGAACCACTGAGCCACTGCCGCCCACAACAAGAGACGTTTGAGTTTGACTAACTAAAGTCAGTTATGTTATATGAACTAATGAAATTTATTTAGAACTTGCAAAATACATATATGTCAACTCAAAGTAAACTAATTATTTTACAACAAAACATTAAATTCAAGCTTAATCAATTAAAATATAATGCTTTCACTAACTTTAATTTTTACTAGTTCGGTTTAATTAATTATAGTTTGTCAACAGGTTCCACACAAATTACTTAAGTAAACTCAAGTTAACTTTTGTTAGTTCCTTTATTCACCAACACAAGAGTTATCAATAACAACTTTTTTTTCTCTCTTTTACAAAAGTCAAACATACAACTATTAGTGGGTTTTCTTTACCTTTAACAAAAAAAAAAAAAAACTCTGGACAGGCCCTGAGTTTTTAACTGGTGTTGGGCAGTTTACTGTCTGGTCTGAAGGTGCCCGTTAGCCAGATTGGGAGCACCTGCGGATTTTTTAACAGTTAAAAAATCCAAAAAGGGCCATCACCCAGAACAGTGGTGCGTTTCACAAAAAAATAATAATAATAATAATAATTCAACTTTCAATTGTTTTTCTATTAAATGTTTTCAAGTGCAAACCATGCCTTTATGTTAAAGTCCACAAATGTTTTAAAGTGCTCAATGTTGGTTCCTTCACATGACAAAGAAACGTCACCCAGAACAGTGGTGCGTGTCACAAAAAAAACATTCAACTTTCAATTGTTTTTCTATTAAATGTTTTCAAGTGCAAACCAGGCCTTTATGTTACAGCCAACAAGATGGCTGCCATGCTCTGTCTCTGAGTTCTCCAGCTCTCTACAATCTAATACAAATCATTGTAATCACATATTGGACTATTGCTTTAAGGTCTACATTTGTTCAATATATGCACTTAGTCTTCACATTTTGAATATTGGATTTGTACGGCGAGTGAATTGGACTGTTTTCATCGTTTCAACTGTTTGAGAGGCTTCTGGGCCTGGTGGGCCTGCCACTCCTATCTTAGTACATCTTGGTAAGATTGTGGAACTATGCCTCCCAAAGGTAGTAAACAACTATCAGAGGATGATACAGCTGTAACTATGGGTGTGTTGACCCAAATGATGGATCAGCAGAGAGAGTTTTATAAGGAAATGTTAAAACAACAACAGGACAACTTCAAGAGCTTTGTTCAAATCATTATGGATGGAAATGCGAAAAGGCTGGATGGTGTGATTAGAGATGTACAAGAACTAAAAACTAGTTTGCAGTTCACACAAGGCATCATGGATGAGATGAAAGCTAAGAAGAATGATATTGACATAAAAATTAGATCATTTGAGAGCAGTATTTCAAAATCAAAGCAGGAATTGGAGGATCTGTTTGAGAAGCTGGATCACATTGAAAATCAGTCAAGGAGATCTAATCTACTGATTGATGGGATCGCAGAGGAAAAAGGCGAAACAATCAGTGGATTAGAAATGAAGATTCAACAAATGCTGTCAAATAATTTGGGTCTGGATAGTTCTACAATTGAGATGGAAAAGGTCCATCGGATTGGCCAATTCCATGAGGGAAGAAAGCCAAGAAAAATTGTTGTGAAGCTTCTTAGATTTAAAGATCGTCAGCGCATCCTTTCCTCCGCCAAGAAATTAAAGGGTACACACATTTATATTAATGAAGACTTTTCTGATTTGGTGCAGCAGAGGAGACGTGAATTGCTGCCAAAACTGAAAGAGGCAAGAGAGAAAGGTGAAAGAGCCAGCTTAAGGTATGATAAGCTTATAATTTGGCCAGCAAATGGACAAAGGCAAGCATCTGAATAACTGTTCATGACCTTTATTTGTATTTTTATCCTGATGTTTTTGTTTTGATGTTTTAAACTTATTAATATGACAAATATACTTTCAAACTTGCCTAAGAAAGGTTTAGTTTTAGCTCATTTGAACATTTGTAGTCTCAGAAATAAGGTTCATGAAATTATAAACATCTGTTCTAATGGGATTCATGTATTGGCCTTATCAGAAACACACTTGGATTGCAGTTTTGATAATTCCCAGCTAGCTGTTGAGGGGTATAGACTGTTTAGAAAAGATAGAAATCAAAATGGTGGGGGTGTTGCATTCTATATTAGAGAGAATATTGCAGTCACTCCAAGGGAGGATTTGATGGGCAGCGAGATTGAAATGATATGGCTACAGTTAAATATTCAGTTTAACAAACCCATTTTAGTGGGCTGCTGTTACCGACCTCCCAGTTCAAATGTAGATTACTTGGAAAAGATGTGTGATAACATTGAGAGGGCATCTGCTCAAACCAAAGATATCTTTCTTTTGGGGGATTTCAACATTGATTGGTTTTCAAAGAAGTGTTATTTACGTAGAAAGATGATTACTATAACTAAGGCTTCTAACCTTAAGCAGATTGTTACACAACCCACAAGAATTTCTTTGAATGGTAAATTTAAATCGACATGTATTAACCACATCTTTACAAATGTGTATGAGTTGTGTTCACATGTCATCTCAGTTGGAGTAGGATGCAGTGATCATAATTTAATCATCACAACAAAGAAAACTAAATTACCTAAATTTGGTGCAAGGATTGTCTATCGAAGATCTTATAAAACGTTTGATCCCAATGCGTTTGTGGAAGATGTTGAAAGGTCCACTTGGTCGGCGGTTTGTGAAGAGGAGGATGTTAATGCTTCTTTACGTATTTTTATGGACAGGTTTGTGGAAATAGTTGACAAACATGCACCAATTAGAAAAAGGTCGATAAAAGGCAATAATGCACCTTGGTTAGATGCCGAGCTAAAATCTATAATGAGGGAAAGGGATAATGCCAAAGCCGAAACTCTAAAATCTAAAAGTGATATGGATGAAAGGTATTATTGTTAGTTGAGAAATAAAGTGACAAAGTTAAATAGATTAAAAAAAATATATATTTTAGCCAAAAGATTAGTAACTCATCAAATAATAGCAAGCAATTGTGGAAAGTTATAAATGAAATAATGTGTAAAAAACCAAAGTGTTCTAATATGTATTTGGAAACAGTAGAAGAAATAATCACTAAACCTTTGGATATAGCAAATCATTTGAATAACTTTTTTATAAAGAAAACTGCAAATTTAAGATCTAGTATGTTATCATACCCTAAAGATTCACCTTGTAGTAATGTGAAGAACATTATGAGGAATAAAACTTGTTCATTGACATTTGGTACAGTTAGAGAGGAAGTTGTTGAAAGGATGTTGCTCTCTCTCTCGGAGGAAAAAACTGCAGGTATAGATCACTTGGATGGAAAAGTTTTTAAAACTGTTGCTAATATCTTAAGCAAGCCTATCAGTCACATTTTTAATAGATCTGTGATAAGTGGGGTGTTTCCGGAAATCTGGAAGCAATCTAAAATTATACCGTTAGTGAAAGATGATAGATTAGGTCTCACTGAATCAAATTGTAGACCAATTAACATTCTACCTATATTGAGCAAAATATTTGAAAAGTTGCTTTTTAATCAAATGATGCAGTACTTTGTATCAAATGATTTGCTCTCTAATTCACAGCATGCTTATAAGCCAGGACACTCCACTAACACTGCATTGGTACAAATGGTAGACCAGTGGCTAGCTTTTATGGATGACAAAAAGCTTGTGGGTGCTGTGCTGCTGGATTTCACAGCAGCTTTTGATGTTATTGACCATGACATTTTACTGTCTAAGCTTAAGTGCTATGGTTTTTCACATCAGTCTGTGTCCTTGATACGCAGCTATCTCTCTGGTAGAAGTCAGCGGGTATTTTTCAATGGGAGCTTTTCTGATTGTAAGCAGTTGTTATGTGGTGTTCCTCAGGGCAGTTGTTTGGGTCCATTGTTATTTTCAGTGTTTGTGAATGATATGTCACATGCTGTTTCAAGAGCAGATGTTGTACTTTATGCAGACGATGCTACAATGTTTTATGCAGCATCTACAATAAATGACATAAGTTGCACCTTGCAGAATGAACTTAATGCCATTACAAATTGGGTGAAACTTAATAAATTAGCTCTTAATATATCTAAAACCAAATGTATAGTCTTTGGTACTAAAAATATGCTTGGCAAGCCTTGCAACTTAAATCTAATTGTTGACACATCTGTGGTAGAGCAGGTGAGTCAGACTAAACTATTGGGTGTGAAGCTGGATAGTCAGCTCTCCTGGGCTGATCAGATTGATCACATTGTGTCTAAAATGGCTAAAGGCATTGCTTTTGCCAGGAGATGTTCAGTATATTGTCCACCAGTAGTTATGAAAACAGTTGTACAGTCTTTAGTTCTGTCACATCTGGGGTATTGCCCAGTAATTTGGTCCAGTGCTGCACAGGGACATCTGAAAAAATTACAAATCGTTCAGAATAGAGCCGCAAGAGTAGCACTTGGTTGCTCTTTTCGCTCTAGTGTGGATAAAATGCACACCTGGGGGCTGTTCCATAAACCAAGATTAGAGTACAGGGATTAAAGTGAAAAAAATTCTTCTGACTGAAATTTTTTTCAGGCCAAGTCATATTCCTGTAACTTTATTTAAATAGTCGAGACCAATAGCGTTTTAAGGGAAGATGTTTAAAACCGATCTAATATTGAGTAATTTAAAAGCTATTTTAATCTATGAAAAACAATTACTTATCTTGACAAATAATCAACCATCTACATAACTTTTCAGTGCATGTTTTTATTTATCTTATGAGACCAAACAATGCTAAACTATATTAATATATAGTTTGTGCCATGGCAAATTGTTTTGGCTGAGGGCAAAGTGAAGTTTTATTTATTATGTAGGCTATATTTAACTTTAACTTTGTAGCCTATTACAGAGCTGACTTATGTTTAATTGAATTGTTTGCTTAATTTCTCATTGTATAGCTTATTATAGCCTACCTATTAGGCTACTACTTTTGAACGGGATATTAGCATTAAAACTGACATTTAACAAAAAAGAGACATGGTTGTGTAATTTTATATATTCTAAAATATATAAAATATTATATTACTATGCATTCTCTTCACTGTATGTGTACGCATAATACAATACAACAATACAACCCTGTCTGTTTGTTAAATGTCAGTTTTAATGATAAATAATGTTTCATATTTTTAAAATGAAAACAAAAAGAAGCAGGTTTGTGTTTTAGCTATATTTAGTGTTGTTATAACTATATGATAAATCAATGTGCGTTGCCTGAACCACATTTGTGTGGCCATTTATATGTTTATGATAATAATTATGTTCATTTATAAAAGAAAAGAGGCACAGTGGTGTTGATGAAAAAAGGCAGAGTTGATAACTAGAGTAGCCGCGTGCTGAGTGACGCGATCAAGAACGCGCTGTTAGCAGCGTCCTCTCGTCCTCGGGAGTTTGTTCTCCTGAGTCGAACTTGGCAAGTCCGAACTACCAAGGACGCAAGTCCGAAGTTTGCGTACTTGGTATTGAGAAACGACCAATATTGACCCGCGTTCTGTTTTCTATCATGGGACCGCAGCAAACGAGCTGTAGCCTCGCCTGACAAGATTGAGTGAACAGGGTCCAGGGAGCAGTTTTTCCGTGAGCGGGAATTGAAAAACCGGAGTGGACCATGAGCAAAGTGATTACAGAATGCTTAGAGTGGAGAGAGGAACGTGCTTTCGCTCCACTCCAGGCTTTATCACATCCCCCCTCAGCAGGGTGAATACGCATCATCTTTCCTTAATTTAAGACCTATTCAAACTACAATTAAGACATTTATCACACTGTTTGCGAAATGAAAGCCTATTTACGGCCTTAAAATTATGAAAAGTTAATTTAAGACATAAGGACAGACGGGAACCCTGCAATTGACGGATATCCGTCATAGACTCGCTGCAATTAACGGAAATCCGTCGTAGCGACGGAGAACTTTAATCCCTGAGAGTATAAGCCAGGCTTATTTCGGTTAGTCAGGCTTATTTTTGGTAGATTCGGTTTCATAAATCAAACTTAAAAAAGTTCAAACTCAGTTACTCTGGCGACTTATGCTGGGAAACTAGCCTGGTCCAGGGCAGGCTAACTGTCAGGCTAAGCCTCAGTCGTTACACAGATCCTCAACACTGACCGACAAGAACACAATGATATTACCACTGACAGTCTCTAATACCATTATTGGACTTTATAAATACACAGTATACAGAAAATCAACTTAAATAAGGCTACAATATAGACACATATATAAGGCGTTTTAAAGTTGTCCGTTTAGGACATGTCATTTTTGTAATAAAGACATTTTAATTAAGGAATGCCTCGGTTATCAGAGAATTCTTTCTCTACACTGTCTCATATATATATATATATATATATATATATATTATGTACTTTATTATGTCTTTCAATTCAAACACATTTAACACAATTATACAAATGGACAGTTCCTTTAAAGACATTATTTTCCCCCAATAAATATTCCTTATTTTTCCTTCTACTTTTTTTTCTTTTGTGATAATACCAACACATACATATAAATAAAACAATAAATAAATATTAATAAAAATATAACATTCACATATATCAAACTCTTATAATGAATGACACATAATTCCTAATAGTTATTCAAGTAATATTATTTAAATATCAAATATTCAATATTAAATAAGTAGATAAATAAATTACAAATAACTAGAAATAAAAGGGAAGGTTACATAAAAATGTAGTAAATGTAGGCCAATATATATTCCTTTATTTTATGGAATATTCTTTGATTTTAGAGTTGCACATATCTTTTCAAAATGTATACATTTGTTCTTAATTTAATGTTATCATTCCATACTGTACTTTAGAAACTAAATCTAACCACTCATTTAAAACTGGGGATTCTTGCTTTCTCAAAAAAAAAATCATTGCATTAAAAGCTGCAATTCTCAGCATTCTAAATAAGTATAGGCCTATATCTTTATTAGCATAGGTCTTATACCCAAAACTATATTTTGTATCTTTATATATTTAGTTTCTTAAAAAAAATCTTCCCTGAATTAGGCTACTTCTGTTAAATTTTTTTTTATTTAAGCCTATTAGAAGTATAAAATGAGTGTAATGAGCTAGAAGTGCACTGCAACTTATCCAACATCCTAAAGAGAAATTATTATAATTAGAAGATATTTCTAGTGTTCTAAAATATCGCATTTTAATTTTCCAAGCAAAATGTATATTTTTTAATCAGAATTATTGCGCTCCTATTTGGCGCGCATGCGCGCAGCAGCGCTCGTTCAATATGAAGATTAGCAGCAAAATGGATACATTTGCACGACTTTCTAACATTTACAGATGGAGAATATAACTGTAAAATGTAATTTTTGCACTGAGGGGAAAAAAAAAAACATGTCACAAATGCATAAAACAGCACAAAAACTACGCTGTTTGATGATGGATCGATTTGATCCACGATCGACCTCTAGGGCTGCTTCAGAAACGCGTGCACACGCAATTATCTAGACTAGATAAACCTGGATCAAATTAGTGAGATTGTGTGAACTTCAATTACCTTTTATGGAACCACTTTAGCCCCAACTTATTTGTTAGGCTCATTCAAGTCCGGTTTTGGAGTTTAATCCCCGCTTTTCTAAGCTTCATTTATGGAACAGCCCCCTGTTTGGGCTGGCTAAAGGTGGAGGACAAACTTAACATAAGTCTTCTCTGTTATATGCACAATGCTCTATTTAAAAACAATCCAAAAATTTTTGGAGATAAATTGTTTTTTAGTGGGTATTGTCACAGACATGTTACGCGTCAGGTGAGCTCAGGTGTGTTAGTGGTTCCATCTGCAAGGTCCAATTGTATGGCAAGAACAGTATTAGTTAGATCGTCATCTGCTTGGAATAAATTGGATTTAAAAACAAGGCATATATCCAACATTTGTAATTTTAAGAAGACTTTAAAACAGATTACAATTAATAGTATTACATCAGTTAATTTGTGACTGTTTATGGGTACTGATATTGTCAAATGTTGTATGAGTATGAATGTGTGTATGTGGATAAATGTATACATGTGGTAATGTTATATGAATGTTATATTTATGCATGTTATATTTGTGCATTTTAATTGTACATATATGTTTCAGTACTTTTATGGGGCCCCAGGAAGACTAGCAACCACATTGTGGAAGCTAATGGGGATCCAAATAAATAAACAAATAAATAAACAAATGTTAAAGTCCACACATTTTTTAAAGTCCTCAATGTTGGTTCCTACACATGACAAAGAAACGTCACCAAGAACAGTGGTGTGTCAAAAAAGAAAAGGCGGCCTTTATGTTAAATGCCACATGCTCAATGTTGGTTCACTCGTACAGTTTGTTTTTAAGCATCTGTACCTTTGTTGAGAGTCTGGAAGCATCCAGCTGAAGAAAGATTTTCTGAAGTACCTCAAAGAATGCTTTCAATTCCTCCGGATAACTGAGGTTCATTGCATAAATGACACCCATTAAGAGTGCACATGCAGAAGCGATGTCTCCCAATTCGTGAAGCACTTCAACACCCTCAATAACTATTCCAACATCAGCTGGAGTGGTGGTGGCATCACCTCCCTCTACATTAATGCTGTAGATGCCAAAGACAACTTGCTCAAGGTCCCTCTGGGCAGCACAGCCATCTGAATCCTTTCCACACACAAAAAAGGACAACAATGAAATCACCAGCCAAGTACACAATTCCAAAAAACTCATTGCATTGCAGTTTTCTCCATAAAGGATTTAAAACAGTGCTTGATTACTAACTTTTGGTTAAAACTGATTCCTCACTATTTGTACACCCATTGGCAACTTAAGTACACCTGTATGATCTGATGTCATCCAGCTCTGCCATAAATTCTACTTTAAGATTATAATTTTAAAAAATGTATGATTAAATGATCAGAAATGTGATTTGTCTAGACCAAAATTGCCATTCCTACAAGCCATATCCCACAATGTTAAATGAGTATTGTGATATTCTTAAAAGCCCTAGATTATCATTACTGCTGCGGCAATTGCTCTTACCTACCAGATACTCTTTGAAAAGACTGCTTGAATCTTCATTTAAATAGATACAAAGTGCCCTCAGGAGGCACTGCCTCTTCTTTTCAACAGTTTCATTCTAAATAGAAAAAAGCAGCATCAACATACATAATATACAAACATATTACACTTTATGTGAAATGGGTGAAACTTTAACTGTAAAATTAGGCACACAATAGGCTTGTTTGAGATGCCCTTGCCTCGCCTGAAATGTCTGCGAGAGTAGGCGGCTGCAGTGAGGGGAGGAGTGAAAAAAATTATGGGTTTATTCACCCATAATGTATGTAACACACTTAAAACATGATAGAGTTTTAAAATCAAACATTTTAAAAGAGAGCAATACATCATGGTTGTTTAAACCAATGAGCATTAAGCTGTGTGGTCAGCAAGTCGTTTCCCATCATGCTTTTGATCAGCGCTGTCGGTGGAGAGCGACTGCAGAGCAAGGCGGACCGCACTCGGACACATTTCTAACCGGCATGCATCTCGCGCTGATCACCAGTGATCGGTTCTGCGCAGATGTTGCTCATCTCAAACAAGCCTAATGACAATTTACTTCAATTATCAATGATTATGCAATTAGTCACTTTACCTGTGCAGTCGGAGCAAAGGTGAGGTTAATTCTCTTTCCTTTAGATCCACCCGTCTTCTTCAGCACTCTTTGGAGCTGATTAGCGTGGTGGTCAAGTTGTGCAAAAAACGTTGTGACGAGGGGAACAGTGGTAATCCTCATAAATCTGCTTCCACCTTTAAATAATGTCCACAAACAACCTGTTATTGGTGTACTACAATTTTAGTAAAAAGACAATATGTTACTGTACTCTATAATTCTTTAACACTGTCATTTGATGCATTATATAACATTGATTATGGATGTTTTAAGAAGCAGTTTATACCTCAGGTACAGTGAACAGTCCTGGCCATCTGGTCTTGAACTCTGCAATCATGGGTTTGTCTCTGACTACCTCCTGTCTCCTATACGCAAAGGTCTTGGCCATCATCTCCTTGATAACAGCATTGTTGTGTCTTTTTTACTTCGGACAACAGTGACAGTATTTACATTAGTATATGTTGCAGATCATACCTGTTGTAAGTAAAGCACCTTGGCAGGAACACGAAACACTCCTTTCATTAAGGACCTGAAAAATGGCAAAGGATAAAAACATAAAACAACTTTATACAGATTGTGAAATGTAGTTAATCTGAACTGAAAACTACAAACAAATAAAATAATGACACTTTTGAATTTTGATTTGAAGTATCACAACCACTGTTATTACATGGCTGAAATCTAATGTAGAATGTGGTCTTATTTCTTGATAACAGACCACTGTGAAGTATAACACACCATTGCCAAGATGATTAGGACCCCGACGCAAAATTATAAGCCTGTCGGTGTTGTATTCGCTATATAACCGCCTCACTGACTCTACATTATCCCTTAATTAATTTTGACAGCAGTTTTTAGTTTAGTTTTAGTCGAATGGACACTTTGTGGTTGAACTTAGTATTGCAGCTTAAACGGTGAATGACTGTAGCATTGTTTTTCAAATGAAGTAGTGTGTTAACTTACTACTGCATATTGTATTTTTATCCTTTATTAGGGTCAAAAACGTAAAACTTAAACGCTAACGTTACAGTCAGAAATATGAAAGGGACATTAAACAGTTCAGGTAGCCTATACATTTTGACATTGTGTAATTCTATTTATTAAATGTGTAGAATAACTTAAAAAAATTACATATAGCATTATAAATGTTGTCATCATGAAATAAAAAACATAAACATACTATTATAACTTTTAAAATGGAGTCACGGAGTAGTTTTTCCGTGAGCGGGAATGGAAAACCCGGAGTGGAGACCGAGCGGAGTGATTAACAGAACCCCAGAGTAGAGAGAAGAACGTACTTTTAATCCACTCCAGGCTTTGATCACACACCCCTCGGCAGGGTGAATACACCTAGTCTTTTAAAATTAAGACATTACAATATTTGAGACACGTAATCCTATTTACAGCCTTAAAATTCTGGAAAGATAATATAAGACATTAAGGACAGACAGAAACCCTGCAATTGACGGGGAAAAAATCGTTGTTAAGTTGCTCCAGTTAATGGAAATCCATCATAGCGACGGAGAACTTTTAATCCAAGAACTAACCTCTTATTATCTCTTAACTATTATTATCTCTTATTATTTCTTTTCGCCTAAATAATGGAAATATGTAGCTGACCACCTGGACCACATGGCTAATCTAGCATGCTAACTTCAGCATGTCTAAGAGACGCTAGAACTCTCTAAAACTAGAGCAGGCCAAAAATAACATATCTCTTATTACAAATAAAAAAGATTTATACAAATAAATATCCTCCTACCTTTACCAGCTGTTGAAAGGATAAGACGTCCCTCTGTCAAAACCAATCCAAGAAAAACTCTGCAGGGAATCATTCAGGTCAGGTGTACCAAAGTCCTTTTAGGCAAGTCCTGCCACTTGGCCGCCATCTTGGCCACGCCTCCGGGCAGCTATTTCGGACTAACAAGACCAGGCTCCTATCTAAATGAATGGGCAGAGAGTCAGAACTGCACTTTCACTGGTCACCGGGACATAAAAACTGCATGTATAGAAACAGCAGTAAAATATGATAAAAATCGCTGAAAAAGTTTGATGACTTTGCCCCAAAATAAGGTTTAAAACGCCTTTTCCCCACAGGTTATACGTTTACTACGCATGCGCAAGGGTTCTCTCCCTCGGTCGTGCGCGCGCTGGACGGTTTGAAACACAGTATGTGTGAGCTCTCGCTCGCTCGCTCTAGTTTCCGGGAGATTTGAACTAATTTTGGGCATCAGGGAGCCGCTATAAATATGCGGTAGACACTTGGGATGTCTGATATTTACACAACGCACACATACACTGCATATCAAATCTGCCGCCTTTTCAAACAGTAACGTATTTTCCACTGTCGCAAACCTCAACTGTGCGCATGCGTCGGTGGAACCAGACGATAGGCTTAAATGTTTCCCGGCTTGACTGTTAAAGGCAGACGATTGGCTTTCCAGCGGGAGGGGCGGGACATGTGCATACAACCGCCATCTTTGGCGTTACGGGTTTTCCCTATATAGTTGTATTGAGGATTGAGTAAGTGGCATGTCTCTATATAAATAGTGTCTGGGTGTACTGAGCATTGCACACGTGCAGCTTGATAGTTTGAGTTTGACGCGTCTTGCTCTTCTTCTTCTTTGGGGTTTAATGGCAGTTCGGGTCGCACTATACTGCCACCCTTTGGATGTAAGAAATTTGTACTTAACATAAATGGTTTGTGTTTAGACAACGCGTTAGGATTTTGTACAGTTAAGTTGAGACATAATTACGTGGACCTTAATAGAAAAAAACATTTAAAATCAGCAAATACAATTATTATAAGTAAACTGAATATAAATTTATTATGTAAAGTGCACAACCTTCCTAGTTAATTTTTTTGAGTGCTCTCTGCCTTCACCGCATCACGTTACAGTTCATCACAGTAACACTGTCCATCAATAAAAGGGTGAAAGAAAAATGTGGAATGCCCCTCCGCTTGAGATACGCCAAAGCACAAGTATATCCATTTTTAAAACGAAGTTAAAAACATATCTTTTTAGATTAGCTTTCCTGTCAGCCTCTTGATTTTGATTTATACAGTATTTTTATCTTTGTTTTATTTTTATTTTTTATTTGTCTTTTTCTACATTTAGTCTTCACCTTGTGCTCAGTATACTCCTGTATACCCTTTGAGGGTGTTTATCTTTTTTTTTCTTTTTTTTTCTTCTGCATTTTGGTATTTTATAGACTTTTAGTCTATTTCCCTATCTGATTGTACTGTTCGTACTATCAGTGAATTGATCAATCATGAATGTAGCTGCATTGTGATTTAGTAGTTCTTTGTATTTCCCTGGTTTTATCAATTTGTACATTGTCCTTGGGTACCTTGAAAGGCGCTTTTCTAAATAAAATGTATTATTAAAGAAATACTGACGAGGGGGCGGAGAATTCGTATCAGCTGTGAGTGTGTGTGTGTGTGCTTGACCATCGAGTGGTGTTTCAGACTGGACGTGCTGCGATGATGATAGCTCAGTTCACAACGACAAAACATACAGATCACTTTGGTCTTGTCAATGGAACCATTTGGCAACTTTTTAAAAGTAAACTTTCCATTCAGAATCTTATTGGCATCCATTTCGGCGCCACTCAAAACGTAACGTTAACCTACTATTCGGCCGGCTTGCAAGTGTGTTTCCGGTCTAGCTAGATCCGGAGCTAGAACAGGACGTGGAATGCGCAGCGCTACGCCAGTTTTCAAAACTTTTTGGATGGCAAAAAGTTTATATTGGCCGTGCTGGTAATCGTCACAGCAGCAAAAGTTGAACTATTTTGAATTTTGACCGCGGTGTGCTTGCGCTGTGGTCGACGAAGCATCAAAACGTCCTTGCGCGGCGCAAGCCATTGATTGAATGGGTTTCATGCGCATGCCGTGTCTTGTTGCAAAAGCATGTGAAAAAAACGATAAAGTTTGCTAGGCCAAAAAGACTTTTAATCTCGCGATAAAAAAATTAATCGCGTTAAAATGGGTTTGCGTTAGCGCCGTTAATATAATATATATATATATATTTTTTTTTTTGTCTTCGCATTCTTTGGTACCCAGTGACACACCTGTGTGAAAGGTTCATTATGCAGCTCATTATGCAGGTCATTGTCTTCTCATGTGTGAATCAGGGCATTATTCATGATCCTCACAATCATTCACGCCGCCCGCCCGCCCGCATATTGCCTTTCCAAACAAAAATTTAAACCAATGTATTGTTTTATGTGAATGATTAGGCAGGATGATTTTCAGATCATTTTGAAGCAAAAACTCTAGGCGACAACGTACATTAGTCTAAAGTCTTGTGGACACATATTTAGTATGTGTTTTGTGGCCTTATTTCAGAAACATTAATTTTTAGTTTTTTCAATAACCATGCATAAACAATATTCTCTCAAAAATACAAACATGTACATACATGTTGCTCACACATTATGGTAGTCCTGTTTGTGCTAAATAGAGTGTAATTTCACCTGTGCCATTAATATGTTTATAAGCGACTGAAAAAAGCACAAATGTCAGAGCATGTCAAAACATCTCAAGGACCTGACTTAAAAAAATAGAGAATCTAATTATTGGACAAAAAACTTCCTCACGTAATAACCTAGAATACCGTCTAACACTTGATGGCTGCTCTATCACAGGGTTCCCGCGGATCCTTAAAAAGTCTTAAAAAGTCTTAAATTAGATTTTTAAAATTTAAGACCATAAAAAGTCTTATAAAGTCTTATTTTTACTTATGAAAGGTCTTAAATTTTAGATGACACTTTGACTTAGACATATCTAAAAGCTTTCCAAATTAAAACTATCTAATTAGCGTACGTATTTTTTAAAATGTATTATTCTATCTTTGTGGATTTGCTAGTTCACGTGACATTTCGCGTCACTCGCGAGTCGCGGCAGCATAACTGTCTCCTGCACGCGAGAGGAGAGAAGGAGAAGAAAGGTCGTAAATGTCAGTTCAGTTGTAAGTTCATTCTTTATGTGCGTATGGTGTGCGATGTGTATTGTCTTTTATGATATTTTAATCATTGTTTTAACGATATACGAGGCACTGCGAGCTGACATCGCATTTGTCTCGTGCTTTCACTGCGTGATGTGTGCAGTGTAACTGTTATGTCCCCAAATTAGTTTTTGTCTTATATTTATATCATATTATGTTCTTATATTAGAATATCACATCAGAAAGAGTGCCGTTTTCCCGTGCACAATTCCAAGTGTGATATTTATGTTATACAACTGTTAAATTAACAATAAGTTAACATTGAGTTACTTTTTAGACACAATATTGTCAATATTGTTTGTTTTCCCTTTATTTCGCCGACTATAATTTCAAAATGAAACCGTAGCAGAGTCTCAATGCAACACAGCGATGATTTATTGACTGAAATCCGCGTTTTGAACGAATCACTTGCTTCTTTCCCGAATGAATCAGCCGTTTGAACGAATCCTTTGAATGAATGACTCCCTCAACTCACTTACTCACAACAGTGATTTGCCGCTGCGGTTTCATATTTAAAGTACCCTTTAAATAAAATGTTAAAATTAGAAATCATTTCATATTTAAATATTGAATATTGATTTAAAAATAGGCTATATATCTCATAGCTTTATTTATGCAGTTGTAAATGGAGTGTAAATAAATTAATGCCACTTCTGATGCCGCTTCTGTCACCTCTGCACTGCAAAGATGGATTTTGATTGAATTATTTAATTTGACTGGTAACAGTGGTACTGTATGATTATTATATTTATTAAGTATTATTGTATAATTACTGTATAATTTAATTTGAATGTTAGTATTTGACATTAAAGGTGATGCATAACTCTAAATAAGTTTAGAAAAAATTTCCATATATAGGTGAAAATGCCCCTGAAAAAATCAATTTAAGGTGGCAAATATTGCCCCTTAATTAAAATATTAATTTCTGTCACTGCTGTGAACCGACCACTGCATAGAATATGAAAAATATGAATATCTTCGTGAGTCAGCTGTCAACAACAGACCTAAACCAGCCATGGCACCAGCACAAAAACAGAATCAGGAAAATATCATCTAATTATTATCAACAAAACGTTGAAAATATCAAGATATATTTTTGTCAATACTGCACAGCCCTAATGTACGGTATTAATTTTGATTTCTTAAGGTCTTAAAAAGCCTTAAATTTGACTTTCAAAAGTGTGCAGGAACCCTGTATCAAGTCGTCGATTAGGAACCTGGGTGTGCTCTTTGATAGCAATCTCTCATTTGAAAGTCACGTGTCTAACATCTGTAAAACCGCATTTTTTCTGGGGGCTGGGTGTGGATCTCTCCACTCGATGTTTCAGAGAACCAGGGTTCTGACAGTAACCTATTGTTTCCTGAACCTGGGAGAGCAAGTTCAAGTTCATTTAATTTATATGGCACATTTTATAACACCCTGTGACTGACCAAAGTGCTTTACAGAACTACAAAATTAAAATTCATATCAGCACAGCACAGATAAACAGGAGTAGGAAAAACATTGTCGGACTTAAAATATTAAATAAGAAAACAGAAATGGCAAAAACAGTATCAGACTTATCAATAATAAAAAAAACAGAAATGGCAGTATCAGACTTAGATAAAAAGGAAACACAACATCAAACTCAAAGGAGAAATAGTAAAACTAACCAACCTTATTTATAGGCCAAGGAAAACAAGTGTGTTTTTAAAAGTGACTTAAAAGAGATCACGAAGGGGCTATCCTAACTTCTATGGGCAAATTGTTCCACAGCCGAGGCCCAACCACAGAGAATGCTCGATCCCCTCTGCGTTTGAGTCTGGAGTGAGGGACTAATAACAGCTTCTTATCGCTTGCTCTCAGACTTCTTAATGGAGTATATGGTTGTGGCAGTTCAGATAGGTAGCTCGGTGCTTGGTTGCATAGAGATTTATAAACAAATAAAAGGATTTTAAAATCAATTCTGAAATTAATGGGCAACCAATGAAGAGACCTCAGAATCATTTAATTAGGTGTCATTCAAACACCCCCTGAGAAAGACAGGGCATAAAGGAGCTACAATAATTTACAGAATGTAAAAAATAATGTATTTTTTAAAGGTGCACTGTGTAATATTTAGGAGGTTCTGTTGACAGAAATGCAATATCATATATATAACTATGTTTTCAGAGGTGTATAAAGACCTTACATAATGAACCGTAACCGTTATGTTTTTATTACCTTTGAATGAGCCATTTCTATCTACATACACCACGGGTCCCCTTACACGTTAAGTCGCCATTTTGCGCCACTATGTTTCTACAGTGGCCCTGAACGGACAAACGCGTTTCGTTTCTGGTTTACACGGTCATATACAATGAAAGAGTTTGCACAGCGACTGGGAATGAAAACCATCACAGAAAACCAGCCTCCCTTGCGCTCAGGAGTGGAGCAGATTCTTTCTACACACACTGCAACGGTCACAATATCACGTCACACTGCACGTATGTTTGAAAAAACATAATTCAACATATAAATAACACTTTTTTAATAGCACACTTGAAGTGTCTAATACAATTAAAATACTAAATGCTAAAAATGAATAAATGTAAATTAACGTATTTTATTTAATTCAATTTGCGCTGTTTAATCCCAGTATGACCTAAATGAGCACCAGTGATGTAACACACGAGCCTCAGCATCACTGGAGCTGTACTGGGGTTTTGTGAGTGCAAATAAAAATCTTGCAATGCTGAAAAATACAGCTTTGCATTTATTTTGGATGCTGTAAGTATAACTTTTACAATCAAAAACTGTTAAGTCTGATTCATATGAAATATTATTTGTGTGATCAAGTGTTTTAACCGAGAAATAAACATGCAAATCGCTTGTCTGCTGGCCAATTAACTTTAAAATGCATGATATGATTTCTTTGAAATGCAAACCTGTCACATGTTTAAAGGGGTCATATAAAGCCATTTTTGTACAAGCTAATATGATTCTTTAGGGTCTAAATTAAAAGTTTGTAATATACTTTAATTAAAAATTCTCATTAGTATTGTAAGAAAACACTTATTTTACCTGGTCAAAAACAGCTCTGTTTTCAGCACGCCGTTTCAGTGCATATGACTTTAAATGATAATGAGCTTTGCTCACCCCGCCCCTCTGTTCTGTGCGTACACCGTTTGTAACACAATAACACAATAACCATAACGCGTTGTTCAGTATAAACGTGGGATTATGAATTATATTGAGAACGTCGTACATAGAAAACATGCCGTAATGTACCCTGAGTGTAAACCTTAGACGCATTCATCGTGAAGCGTGCAGCTGGCGATTTGCAAAGATTAATATAAATATTAATATAAAGATTAATAAAACGTTACACTCACTTTAGTTCTTCTGAAGGTTCAGCAGGAACACGAATAGGTTCCGATCCTTTATTCAGGAGCAGCTTCTCAGCAAAACCAGCTTTACACTGATCCTCGTTTATAAAGCAGTCCACTGAGAAATGATTCGGCAAACATGAGAGCATTGACGTTGCTCGTGGGGAATATTCCCTTCGAAAAACAAACTCAGCCACTGCGTCTTCAGCGGTTCGGATTTAGGAACATTAAAATGACTGTGTTCGTTATTGCACCCAAGAACAGAACACCACAATCGCTTAGACGGCATTCTGCTCATAGACAGTGCTCCAGCATATCAACAATGACCGCGCCGGTCCGCGCAGACTATGATTGACAGCTCTCACGAGCGAGGGCGGGTCTGTGTTGAAACGCTCCTGTCAATCAACAATCGCGGGAGGGGCGTCCGTTTTATTGACGTCACAAAAACGAACGGCTCGATTTGAGGCAGTGGAAACATATAAGGACATTAAAACAAAAACACTGGATGGATTTTTATCATTATATGATGGTTGTGTACAGGCACTGCCAACACACATTTCAGTACAATCAACTTGTAAAAGTGCATGTACCATTATATGACCCCTTTAAAAAGAACCAACCTGTATCTCTGTACAAAGGGAATCGTTTTGAAATACATTTATTTAATAATTATAATGCTCTTTGGATTCAGACTGTTAGATCCAAGAATCTGCTGAGCGTTGTTCCCATGACAGAGGTGTAAAGCGGTTTCTCTGGCTCATAACATATAATCCTGTGGCTTGGCTTGATACACAGTCCAATGGTCTAATAAAACCCAAATTGTTAACATCTGTACCAGTTTTTTTAGGCCTTACACTTCCTATTTATTTTAGAAAAACTTTTCAATATTTTAGAAAAACTTTTCAATAACAGATTGGATAATTTTATAGATAAACACAAACTGCTTACTGACAGCCAGTATGGATTCAGAAAAAATAGGTCAACATCTCTAGCTTTAACTGAACTCATTGAAGAAATTACAAATACCATTGACCAAAAAAAATTGGTTGGTTATTCATTGATTTGAAAAAAGCGTTTGATACAATTAATCATGAAATACTAATCAGTAAATTGGAACTACTTGGGATCAGGGGGATAGTGCTGAATTGGTTAAGCAGTTATTTAAAAGACAGGAAACAATTTGTGAAGATGGGTGAATACACATCTGATTGTTTGGATATTGCGTGTGGGGTCCCCCAGGGGTCAGTGTTGGGACCTAAATTATTAATTCTCTACATTAACGATATATGTAAAATATCTGAATTACTCAAATTTGTATTATTTGCTGATGATACAAACATCCTTATTTCCGGTTAGAATTTACAGCAACTCCTGGACTTAATCAATGCAGAATTCAGAAAAATTAAACTGTGGTTTGATACAAATAAATTATCATTAAATTTGAGTAAAACTAAATTCATGATATTTGGCAATTGTAAATTTAGTAATCAAGTTCAGTTACAGATCGATGGTGGTAACATAGAAAGAGTATATGAAATGAAATTTCTTGGAGTGATTATAGACGACAAGATTTGCTGGAAATCTCACATAAAACACATTCAAACAAAATTGTCAAGAAGTATTTCAGTACTGGCTAAAACTAAGTACATTCTGGATTACAGATCACTTCACATTTTGTATTGTTCACTGGTGTTACCGTATTTAAATTACTGTGTAGAGGTTTGGGGCAACACATATCAACATTCATTGCAATCGTTATTTATACTTCAAAAAAGAGCAATGAGAATAATTCATAACACTGGATATTTGGATCATACCAACTCATTATTTTTACAGTCAAAAGTATTAAAATTATTTGATTTAGTTGATTATCAAACAGCGGTCATTATGTTCAAGGCTAGAAACAATTTATTGCCTGGCAATATACTGAAAAGGTTTTTTTGAAAGAGAAGGAGGCTATAATTTAAGGGGAAAGTCGAATTTTAAAACTCCCACTTTTCGAACTACTAGGAAAAGCTTTTGTTTATCTGTTAGTGGTGTTAAATTATGGAACAAACTAAATAATGAATTAAAGCAATGTCCAAACTTATTCCATTTTAAAAAGATGTTCAAAGGAACTATATTCCAGAGGTATAGAGAAACTGAGTGCTAATAATAATCTGTGCTAGGCCTATATTGGTAGTATGTATAAATATTGTCGTGTTTGTGTACTACTATTAGTATGTAATTAGAACTTTTTGAATATATCTTCTCATTGATTATAGATTTATTATCTCTGCAGATTTATTATTGTGTAGTTATCTCGTTAAATATGGTAGTAATGATATAGGGGTAGGAGTATATAAGTTTTACTTCTTCCTACCTCCTTTTGTGCATGTAAATAGAAGTCTTTAAGTTTTTGAAAGCATGGAGTTCTTTACTTTGTTGTTCATTTGTTTTGTTTTTCTATTATTAGTTATTTTATTGATTTTAATTTATTCTTATTTACATGTTCAAATAAATAAATAAATACAATACAAATACAATATTTGAGCCAATGCAGATGAATGAGCAAAGTTATTTCAGGGCAAGACCGCCCTAATTGTAAAGCAAATCGTGATTGGTTGGATTGAGAGAGTGCTATGATTGGTCAGTGCAAATGGCTGTAATTGTGATTGGCTTAAGTAGACGTGGTACAATTATCTGTGGATTTGTCCGTCTAGACACTAGAAATGCTCCAAAATCCACAAATGCAGAGAAAGCGATTCACAAGTCAATGCCAGACAAAGTTTTTTGTGGATACTTTTTTTATTTGTATATTTCATTTAATTTATTTATGAATCTAATTGATTTTTGGGAAACTCCTGCATACATTTGTGGATCTCATTCTATTTATTTGTGAACGTTTAATTTTTGTGCATCAATTTATTTATCTGGAAATATGCAAAAATTCTAAGCCCATATTGGATGGTTGTGTTTTTCTATTGGTGGATCTGGTGTGATTGACAGGTTGCCCCGCCCCTCATCAAGAGGAAAGGGAAGTCATGATTCAAGATTAAGAGGAACGTGAATTTAAAACAATAATGATGTGCATCGATAAATAATTTATAATAAACACTGCAATATAAGAACTGTCCGTTTTTATTTCATGGTGACTTTTAAAAAAAACTCATAGACTTATCTGGAACTCAGATAAGCGGAGTGATACAAACAGGGAAAAGTGCTTATATAAATATCAGTACACAAAACGCTGCACAGCCAATCACATTCGAGACCAGCAAATAGTGTTGAATGAGCGTCAATAGAAAGCTGATTTTCCTGATGGTTTAGTTTTCTGCATCTACCAGCAGAAGTTACTGGACCAGGAGAGGCAGCCAAAACCAGATATCTTGTCCATTTCAGTGATAACTGAGACATCACACGTGTGATTTAATTCCCTAACAGTGTGTAGGCCAATAGTTCCTTATATTAACTGGTCAGAGGAGCTTATGTTTTTCGCATTTCCTCGAGATTCAGCGTGAGTGAGTGTGCAGCACTAACAACACTAGAGCGCGCGCGCGTGCCGCGGACGGTGACGTAGACTGATGCAGTCCAGCTGCAGGAGTTACGGGAGTCTCCGTCTTCAACACATTTACTCGGTGTGCTTATAAACACACTCCTATTGTGGTGCTGCAGCTGATGTCAATGATCATCCCGTCCGTCTCTGTGAATAAAGCACAGGTACAGCACGAGTGATCGCGGCCAGATGCAGCTGTTGCGTGCGCGTGTCCGTGCAGGACAGATGTGCTTCATCAAGACTTCTCCAGGAGGAGACTTCATCTGACCCGCTCTCGGGCGGAGGGTCTGCCTGTAGCCCCGCCTCCTGCAGCTCATCTGTATTTATAGCTTATTGCTACAGTGTAACAGTCGTCAGTGCAGTGTATCTGCATTCACAGCGGACACAGAGGAGATCCACACACGATCAGCATGACTGAGACTCAGTCCGACTCCGAGCCACACACGATCAGCATGACTGAGACTCACTCCGACGGCGAGCCGACTCATGCCGCGCCCGCGCCGGAGGAGAAGCAGCAGGAGAACGGCGGCTGTGGAGTCTCCGAGAGCGGGGAGAAGGCGCCGGCGGAGTTCGAGCCCCCGGAGGGCGGCTGGGGGTGGGTGGTGATGCTGGCCTCCATGTGGTGCAACGGCTCGGTGTTCGGCATCCAGAACGCCTTCGGTATCATGTTCGTGGCGCTGCTGAAAGAGTTCGGCTCCGGGAAGGACAACGAAGAAGACCTACGCTTCAAAACAGGTAACAGCCATTTCCGTGATCGACAGCGCGAGCGCGAGCGTGCGATTCAAGCGCTCCTCCACGTGTCGGTGAAGGGGCTCGAGCGCGCGTCACCGTGAAGCTCTCCTGGCTCACTGTAACTTAGTGTGTGTCCGCACACTCCTACAGCTCTGTCTGCTTCACACACAAACACACCGGGGATAGTTGTCACACTTTTACTACAGTGAATGTTTCTCAGTGCGAGTTTGTTTATGAAAGTTAGTTCAGTTTTTGGCTACACTTTATTTTACAGTGTCCTTGTTACATTGTTACATGTACTTACCATAGTAGGCCTAATAACAGTAAATTATGCATAATTACATGCAAATAAACCTCAACCTAATCCTATCCTAACCCTATAGTTAGTTCATTAATATTACTCAGTACTTAAATATATAATTTAATGTAAAGTTCCATTTTTTTAAAACTTCTTTTGCCCAAACGTTTTTTTCTGTGAAAAGGAGCCAATCTGTGGAACTGGCTTCCTACAAATATAAAGACTTTAACTAAACTGTCCACCATAAAAAAACTAACAAAAGCCTGGTTCATACAGCAGCAGTGTGATCATGCCATATGAAATGTATATCCTTGTGTGCATCTGTGTGAGTTCGAGTGAATGTGTTTATTTACTAATTTTAATTGGTAACTGGTTTCTGGACATTTTATTGTATTCACTGTCATTTTTTTACTCCTTTATTATCTTAACTGTTAAAAGCCCTTCTAGCGACATGTGTTGCAAATTAGCCTTGGCTATAAACACTGTGATACAGACATCGGGTTGTTCTTTATGTAATAATCTATGTTTTTTTTTTTGTATCTGTCCCTATTCAAATAAACAATAAATAAATAATTACACTGTAACAATGACACCTTAAAATAAAGTGTAACCCTTTTAACATTGTATTACTCAAATAAGTACGGAGTAATATTAATTAACTACATGTACTTACTATAGGGTTAGGGTTTGTTTTAGGTTAATTACATAACCTAAAATTACTTAGTTATTTTCTGTTATTACCATTGTAAGTGCATGTAGCACACACCCCTACAAAATCATAGACTAGGGAAAATACACTGTTTATTAAACGCACACAATGTGAAACATGTCAAACAATAGGCCAATATGGAGATCTGCCATCACACTGTCTGTTATAGGCTTATTAGTCAAGCATTGTGAAGCACAAACAACCCATGCAACTAAATAAACTTACTAAATGGAGATTTATGTTAAATCATTGTTTTGGCCAACAGAAACAAAACCCTGAAACCTTGGTGTGACTTGAGTTTGTCGTGAGACCACAGTCCAACTATTCATTACAAATGTGCCTTCTTGTATTAATATATGTCAGTTATTGTATAAAAACACTGCAAACTCATGATAATATTGGTGTTTTAGTTCAAGCAGTTTAGTTTTAGTTTTGACCAGAGAAGCTTTAGCAGCAATAGAGCTGTGATAGTGGAGAGGGTTAGTGTGTGATCTATAAAACAGCAGTGCTGTGCTGAACGATCAGAGCCGGAGAGATCGCTGGTACTGTTATTGAGCTGAATGTAGAGAAATGAGTCCGTTTTCACATATCAGACTGGTTCAGAATGAGGTGGTTTGTTTGATCGAAGCCCGTTGGACTGGTCGTGGCAGCAGACGTTTCTCGCTGGCGTCACATCAGTGTGTTTCTGTCAATGATTTATTTCCCCTGTAGATGATCACTCGTGTACTGCCGCTCGTCCGGGCTGAAGCTAAAGCTAAAGCACACGTGTTTCAGTGCTCAGTGTTGTTGGAAGAACGGCCTTTAAAGAGTGTGCGGTGTGATAGTTAACAGATGTTATCATACCCTACAGCTGCACATATAGGGCTGTCGTCATGTGTGTTAGCAGTTCTGTGGATCCTGTGCGAGTGTGTTTATGAGACGCTTGAGTGCTGCAGTGATGAAGCTCATCTTCATCTGAGCGGTTATTACGCTCTCGACAGCTCAGCACAAACAGATCATGATATGAAGAGCTGATGATGATGACATTTCTCTTCAGCTTACACTGAACGTGATTATAATAAGCGTATTGTCGTCACAGCTGAAGTGTGTTACCTTCATTAACTCAACAATAGGGTTAGTTCAGCTGTGAAACGTTGAGATCTGCAGTCAGGAGTTGTGTCAGTCATACGGTCGTCTTAAGGTGCCATTAAAGCTGTCCTTCGTAATGCCTGGTGAAGATTGCATCATCATCTCCAGCTGTCGCTCGTCGCTCGTCGCTCACACACACACACACACACACACACACACACACACACACACACACACACTCATGCCAGCGCCGGTCAGAGGTCATGTTCCACATCTGCCGTCTGACACCACGGCTCCACACAATCTCACCAACCATAAGAGCAGAAGAGAAATACTGTTTGTACAAACTGTACGTTCATCATCTTCCATCCTGCAAACCTGCTCAGTCCTGCTTGACTCCTGAGTCCAATCAGACGATCTGGTGTAGTGCACGCTCTCGACATACAGTTACATTCCCTCCTTTATCCTCATACTCGCGCACATGCACGATCTCAGATAACAGAAATATGCTCTGAGAATGTTTGCTAATGCTCCCATTGAGTTACGAAAACTTTATTTCTGAAAACATACAGATTTTAAATGTTAAAAACAAAATGTCTTGATTATATGGACGTAAAAGGAAACATTCCATTGTATCATCTTGTTATATTTGCATGTTTTCTGAACGTTCTGAAACGGTAACATTAAGGAGCGACATTAAAAAAAACGTTTGAACTTTAAGGGCAACATTCCATCGTCTCATTTGTTCAGATTGTTGCACTTTACTTTACAGTACGTGTTCTAGACAATACTGGGTAACATCAGGGGTTAAAGTCATGTGGCTACACTGTATTTGAAGGTGTCAGTGTTACAGTGTAGTTTCTGAGTAATAATAATTAACTACATATACTATAGGGTTAGATTTAGTATTGTTTAGGGATAGTTCCATGTAATTAAGCACAATTTATAGTAATTGCTATATTAACTACATGTACACAAAACAGTGTGTATTGTGAAAAGCGCTGTATATATAAATCTGACTAGTTCCACAGACATGCCTGAATGTTCAGAGTCTAGCCAGAAGACCTTGGCAACCACTCAGAGCACCTAGCAACCACTCAGAGGACCTAGCAACCACTCAGAGCACCTAGCAACCACTCAGATGACCTAGCAACCACTCAGAGCACCTAGCGACAATTTAGAGCACCTAGCAACCACTCAGAGCACCTAGCAACAATTTAGAGCACCTAGCAACCACTCAGAGCACCTAGAAACCACTCAGAGCACCTAGCAACCACTCAGAGCACCTAGCAACCATTTAGAGCACCGGACCTAGCAACCACTCAGAGCCCCTAGCAACCACTCAGAGCACTCAGAGCACCTAACAACCACTCAAAGCACCTAGCAACCACTCAGAACACCTAGCCACCTCTCAGAGCTCTCAAAGCACTCCGAGCCCCTAGCAACCACTCAGAGCACCTAGCAACCACTCAGAGCACCTAGCAACCACTCAGAGCACCTAGCAACCACTCAGAGCACCTAGCAACCACTCAGAGCACCTAGCAACCACTCAGAGCACCTAGCAACCACTCAGAGCACCTAGCAACCACTCAGAGCACCTAGCAACCACTCAGAGCACCTAGCAACCACTCAGAGCAACCACTCAGAGCACCTAGCAACCACTCAGAGCACGTAGCAACCACTCAGAGCACCTAGCAAGGTCGATATCTGTTTAATCTCCTTTATACCGCTATTGAAGCTACTGAAACTGCATCAGGCCTGTGTACGCAGTGCAAGCAAGACTTTCAGCGTTTGTTTATCTTGCAAATGTTTATTTTCTGAATGATCCTGATTTGACTGAGCATGTCCAGTAGAGCAGCTTATCCTGTCGACATGTTCATGATCCTACCCTTCACAGACCCTGTTATGAGTGTCTCTGGTGGGCTTTGGCCTACAGATGACTGGTGTAATGATGTTAGACGTGCACGTCTGTTTCCTCCGTCTCCCTGATGTCTGAGTTACGCAGGAGGTTCACTAGAGAGAGTCTAGTTGACATGAGGAACGTGTGACGCCTCAGAAGTTACTTTTCGCTCTTTGAAAAGTACAAAATTAGTTTGAAATACATGAGCAGCGATATACTGTTATTGAACATCTGCCGGCGACACTGCTGAGAGCGACGGTTAGATGAATATGTAAATATGTGCTGCACTCTTTCCTCTCAATAACAAAATAAACTCAACAAAACTGAGAAAACAGCTAGCTTTTTAACAATAAAGCATAAGAAAAGCATCTGATTATAGCAGCGTGAATATGTTTGTTTGCACGAGCTCTGCAATTCGGCACTATAAGTCACGTAACGTTTATTTAAAATCACTTTATTCAATAGCTAGCTTAAAATCAAGCTTTATGTACAAGTACAACTCTCCAGTGTGTTCATGTTTTCACTCGCATCTCATCTCGACCGACTCAACAGACGAAATTAACCACAAAAGATGTCACGTGAAAGAAGGCGGAGCCTCAGAGCCACACCCACTTATTACATAACCGCCACGGACCAATAGGAGGACAGGGGAGCAAACTTTTTCAGAAAACAGCTTTGAAAGTTCGTTCTTCGATTTCTCTTCTAGTATATAAGGGCCTTAACTAGTGCTGGTCATGTGACTGACCGGTCTCACACGTCACGATCAGTTCTCCTGCAGAACATTCATATTCTATACTGATCATTTAGAACAAGTATGCATAATAATAATTGCAACATATTTAAGGTATTAGCACAGACTTCAGAATAAATCGCTTACCTGGAATAAATGATTATAAAGTCAGTTGTATATGGAAAAATAAGTGAAAGTGCTTAATTTTTAGTTGACTTACCAGTTCTAGTGTCCATTTTCAGTGGGAAGTCCTATTTAAAAGTTTGGAATCATCTTTTAATGCCAAAGTTCAGGTGTCAAATATCAAGTTTTATTTTCAGTGAGCATCTTTTAGGTTTACAGTCTTGAACGTTCAGATTTAGCTTTAATCTCATTTCTGTCTGCGTGGAAATGTAAATGTGAATGGTGATCAGAAGCTGCCATGTCATGTACATTATTCTGTGTGTCGGTGTTTCCTGATCACGAGCACACAGATGACATCACAGCATTCACCGCCAGATGTAAACGTGACTGACGTGGGTTTGTTCGTACAGTAGCGGCTGGAGACTGTACATGAGCGGCTGGTGTGAAACACAGCTGTCAGACGCTGAAGGAAGAGTCACACACTCACACTCACACACACACACACACACACACACACACACACACACACACACACACACACACACACACACACACACACACACACACACACACACAGGAAGGGTTTCCTCATCTCACCAGATATTGCCTCAGTTCATCTGCAGTCTCTGTCAAACATGTATTAGCCATTGGACGTTTCCGAAGCACTTTCTCTGGAAAATCTAAAGGACGCTAATGTCATTACTGGTGAAGGCCAATAGCAAGACATACATGATGAGACACAGGCTGACTGGAAACACCTGTGCCTGGGGCAACATTTGTGCAAAAGGCAAAATAAGTACCAATACATACATCACACTGCAGTTTCCAACAGAGATGAACACTAGAGGCAGCTTTTAATCGCTTTCACACACACTTTTACAGGGGCAGATTATGAATTAATAAAGACTTGTTTTCACACGGCTCCTTGCACAATTATGTTATAACCTCAAAACACTTTTTAACATAGTGTATGATTTGTAAGCGAATATATTTTGGAGTTTGCATCACTTAACCAGCTCCGCATGTTCGGTTGTACTGATGTATTAAGCTTGCTTGACGGCTCAGCTGGTACAGGGTTAAACTTGTGACGCGGAGAGTTCGGGTGCGAGTCCTGTGAAAGACGAGTCACGATAAAAGAGCTCAAAGACAAGAGTTCATAAAACAGCATGATTGCGCTTTTATGCCACATTTGCTTTTGCTAACACCACCGGTAGGTTTAGGGTTTCGTGTGGCTGTACGTTATTTTAAAGTGGAGCGTAAAGCTTTTAGCGCCACTCATTCGACATTTCAAATCAGAACTGCAGTGATGCGTACAAACTCCAACGTAATAAAACGTTGCCATATTCACGTTCATCTGTTCTGGAAAAAACTAAACACGCTTTTAGCGCCACTCACTGGACATTTCACTTTAAAAATTTTTGCGAAACGTGTACGACACAACGTATTTTGCAAAAATGTTGCCTCAGGTACGTTCTTATAATGGGCCTGGACTGTCTAAGAATACACACACGACACAACAGAAGAAAAACAACATCCATTTATCCGACTAGTCTTGTCTAGTACTAAACTCTTTTCAGAACCCACATTAATCCCAAACCCAATCCAAAGTGTGGATTATACCGTTTTAACAAACTAAAAAAAAATCAGGTCAGATTTATGCTGATTCTAAGCTATTTGAATAAATGCATTTTAAAAGTATGATTGTGTGTGATGGATTCGGTTTGCGATCGACAGCAGATATGCATGTCTTAACATGTTCACAGTGATTAAGATCACACAACGGTTCATTTCTTCTCTAAACATTCCCACAAACACTACAAAACAAGATCAGAGTTTGATCTCCAACAGAAACGGCACAGATAGTCCATCCAGTTTATCATCTAGTTCTGCATTACTGCTTGAGTTAAGGGAACTGGGCGGCACAAGCTAATGGCAAAGACCAGGATTATTATTGGTCATGCAGTGCGGCAGAAGAACGGTCAGTAACTCTTGACGTGTGTGTGTGTGTTCTCTGTGCTGTGTGTGTGTGTTGTGCTCCACAGCAGAGGCTGTTTGAGATGGACTGTTTTCAAGACTTTCTATTGACATTACCTTGACAAATAAAAACACAAGTGTGTCACTCCAGCCTCATTTCATGCTGTGAACTCGATGCTTGCCCAGCGGACAAAACATATCGTTAACGTTCCCATTAAGTTATGAAAAGGTTATTTATTGATGTTCTCTGAATGTTCAAATGTGTTTATTTTGAATGAACGGAACATTCTGAAACTAGTAGTAAAAAACATCAGACAAAAGTTCAACTAAAATGTTTCAGAAATAAAACTATTCATGGTATAAATAACGCTTTGAGAACATGATTGAAGGATAACTGAAGGAGTGTTCTATTAATGCTCCTGCTGGACAGTTTGTTCATAACTGGGGGTTTTTAGGGATATTCCATTTTATCATTTGGCAAACGTTTTTAGAACATTACATTTGAACATTCCGGAACAAGTTGTTACAGTTAAAAACGGATGAGAGTCCAACAAAAAAATGTTTCATAGATTAAACAAAGTTCCATGAACATAATGTTTTTGTGCTGACATTTTGAGAACATTATTAAAGGCCAGATAACTTTGAGAGAGTCTTGCTAGAACGTTCACTGTTAGTTGGACTTCTGAGATGTTCTCTTCCATGGAGTTAGACATCAGCGGTTACATTCGCACACAACACACTCTCATAACCAGTGTGTGTCATCCAGCGGACTGGCCTTGGTGCTATCTCAGCGAAGCAGGTGGAGTTAGTGATAGACGACACGTGCAGCTCTGCTGCGGCCGCACATGTCAGTTAATAGTCAACAGAGCATTTGATCTGTGTTGACACATGGTTTAGGTGAAGGTTCCTGGCAGATAAACTGGTGGGGTAAACACAGGAACCGTGAGGACCATCCTATAGGAGCACCAATCGCTGCGGCTCTAGAGAGTGGCAACATCACCCTATAACCTCAGCGCTGTGTGGGAAAGCACTGTCCCGCTGGAGCCACACCGCAGATGCCCAGAGGCGGATAACGGCTCCACGCGAGGACCCGAGCTCACACTGATGCCCTTCAGGCCGGCGGAGATCAGAGAACCTGCATTATAGCTTGTCAAACACTAACATATGACGTGAGCAACACTCAATTGAAGACTTGTCTTCTGAATCATCCGAGGAGAATTCACTGTTTTTCATCTAGTTACAATCAAACACAATCTGTGAAAGGATGTTTTTGGCTGTTAGTTATTTGGATCTCAATTACTAGTCTATTATAGGACGGATAATAAGTGTGAGAAACACATTTTACCCTCAAAAGAGTTTGAGAACCAGATATAACAAAAAGCCAGAGGCTATTCACACCAAGCACAAATAATGTTACCAAATAGTCACCAAGTAGTCATTGAGAAAAACTAGGGATGCACCGAAAGGAAAAATCTGGGCCGAAACCGAAACTAAAAATTACTTTAAAAAAACAAAAAAGTTAATTTCTTATTTGAAATTCGTTTTTTTTTATTGTATTATAATTTGAGTTTTTAATGAAATTCTTAAGTTTTACTGAATCTGAATTTAAAAAATGCAAGTGAATAAAATAAAATAACCACTTTTATTTAAAGTAACACACCGAAATTGGACAGAAAATATATTAAAATTATATTAGATATCAATATATTAATAATAATATATTATTCCTCATTCTTCTATGCAACAGAATCAGATTTAACTAGGGCTAAAGGTTTATCTGGTCGACTAGCAGTAGTCGTTCATTTAAGCCAGTAGTCGACTAATCAAACATTTATATTAATCAGTTAAGTATATACTGGGGGGCGAAAAATATGCCTCGCACATTTAAGTGCACACGTTAAGCTTGCCGAAAAGCAAAAGTAATGATTATGAATGTGTCCGAAAAAATAGTAAGGAGACATTTAAATTTTTTATTAATAATAATAATAAACTAGTGTTTTCTGTGTCAGTGTCGCTGCAAAGAAGAAGTTGATCTCCTGCATATAGTGAGAGAAATGAACCTTTTATATGGATTACATAATCAGAGAGTATTTGTTTAAGATTTGAATTATCTCATTTAAAAGCTTTCTATAGATATATCTGTATGAATTGGTCAATCCCTAAAAAAACATTAATTTTGTGTCTAAGCAGCGAGCTTATTCATTTTGAACATAAAAATATTAGGCTTGACCCCTAACACAATAGAAATACATGGATATTATTATATTTCTCACATATTTTATTTTTTAGTCTCTGCTACAAAGTTCTCTGTTTTTACTTGAAACTATAGTTGTTTTCATAGTGTTGATTTTCAAGGTAAAGTGCGACCAGAGGGTATTTATACAGGCACTGAAACAGGGGACGTGGAAACATCAGGAACATAAGTTGTTTTCTGTGGGAATCTTCTGCCTCTTTGTAAATGAAAAACGGGCAGAGCGAGATTCCTTTCAAACCAGCCTTCCCATCATCACATTCCTCTTTACTGAACTGAAGCCACACACTTCTCATCTGAATGCCTTGAGGACTCAACGTTTCAGAGGAGCTGATGGGATTCATCTTCAGAGCCTGAGATTATGTTTCGTTCTTTGATTGGGTTAAAAGCAGTGTGAAATACCTTTGCAGCGATATACAGTTAGAGATCCACACTGCTGAGAGTGTTTAAATCAGCACACTTTCCTCCATCTAATATGCCAGCAGTGAGAAAACAGCAGTTCAGAAAGCGTCTGATCATAGCGATATGGATATGTTTGAACAAGCTCTCACTATCCAGTCACATCACATTTATTTAAACGACATTTTATACAACTGACCTTGATGGACTAAACTGAAGAAATGAACTGGGAATCCTCAAAGAAGGCGGAGCTGCAGAGCCACTCCCACACAGCAAAATCCCCAGTGTTAAATTAACACTCCTGATGTACATATAGGTCCAACTACAGGGTGTTAAAAATTAACTCTGAAGCAGTGTTGAAGTTAATGAGATAATTAAGTGATGATTGGCCATTAGTGGTGACATCTAATGTTAATAAGAAGAATCATTGAAGGAAAGCAAAACAACAAGAACAGAAAAGAGAAACACAAGAACTACTGACTTCGAGCCATTACATATTATTGCACTTATAGACGGAAATGTTTTATGTAATTTTCCGTTTCAAGTCACCATTATGATGGTCTGTGTTTGCTTTAGTTGAGCTCTTGACCCTTTTCTTTTTTTATTGTTAGATTTTCTCTGTCTGTTCAAACATTGCTCACAATATGTTTTGATGATGACATTATCATCATTCAGAGTCTAAATATTTGACTATATGCTTGATGTCTAATTTTAGCATTGGTGATTGTAGCCCTGAGATTCAACAGTTTGAGATCCAACAGCAATATGAACAATTTTGAAAATGTGCACAGAAGCTATTGCGTTTCGACACACAGACATCAAGAATCAGCATATGAATCTCAACAATGGTGACAATAAACAAACTAGTGACGAACAGATCAACTCTGAACATCACAAAACAAGCTACAAAAGTCCTAACAAAGCAATAGCAAAATAAAAGCAAACAGGAAAAAACAATGAACATTACAGGACAATTAAGCTGCATAATGTACTCATGCTGTAATGCATGATGTGAGCCATGGATGCGTTTTGATTGGTGGCTCCCATCATGCACTGCGACATGAAGCATTTGTGTGATTGTCACCATTGTTGAGATTCATATGTAGATTCTTGATGTCTGTGTGTGATTTTAAAACCTTATATTTATTGTTTTTATACCATATTTTGCCTGTAATTTAACCAAGGTGTACTAAAATGTGATTCCAATTTTTTTTCCTCATATCGCAATATAATATCGATATCCTCCGGACAGTGAAAAATATCGTGATATGAACTTTTGGTCATATCGACCACCCCTACTCCCACTTATGTAAATGCCACGGACCAATGGTAGTCGAAGGCATTTACCAGGCAGAGCAAACATTTATGAAAAGTTAGCTTTGGCAAGCTCTTATTAACTCTTGTGAAAAAAATAGTTTTGGCCTGATTTTTTATTTATTTTTATTCTGTCACATTAGTTCATTCTTGGACTTCGCTTGTATATCGTGGCCTCTCCTCTGCGAGTGGCTCTTCATGCGGCCCATGCTAAACCCTCCAGCTCTGAAATTACCCATAATATTTCCCAGCTGTCTCCAATAGTTCCCCTAGAGAATCCCACATAAAGCCTGCCAGTGCCGTCCTGCAGATGCACAGCAAATGCTCCAGTGAGTTTTGCAAAGTCATCCCGAGGATTATCAGGATTGTCCAGGCAGTGTGCCGGTGTTTCTGAGGAAGAGGTTAGGACATGCCCTGGTAAAACGGCAGACGGAAGGCCTATGCTCCGGTAATGAGTAGAACACCTCTGAGATCTTCAGGAAGAGCCTGAGGCCAGTGGGATGAAGCCGGAGCCGCTCTGAAGCCCAGAGGAGAGGATGAAACGCCTCGTAAACCAGACGATAGTGAATCCGTGAGTCTGGCTTCTGTTAAAGGACAAGTTCGGTATTTTACACTTAAAGCCCTGTTTTAAGATAGTTTCTGATGAAATAGAACCGCCCCCCACCACCTCCACCTCCCACCTCCACAATGGTTGCATAGGTGCACAGAAACAATCCTTCATAAAACACATTAAACTTTAGTTTACAAAGACGTGAAACTCACCGAGTGGTCAGGGGTGTTCACTGATATGCTCACACAAAAATGCTTTCCAACAGGTTTTATCGTCGTTTTTGTCCAACTCCATATTGACTTGACTTGGACAAAAACTACAATAAAACTTGTTGGAAAGCATCTTTTGCAGCGATTTTGTGTGAGCATATCAGTGAACACCCCTGACCACTCTGTATGTGTCGACATTTTAATCTTAACCCTTCTATTTCATCAGAAACGATCTTAAAACAGGGCTTTAAGTGTAAAATACCGAACTTGTCCATTAAGGCTTCTCGCCGCTCTGGCTGTGTGTGTGTGTGTGTGTGTGTGTGTGTGTGTGTGTGTGTTTTGGTGCAGTGCGAACCAGCACTTTCAGAGACTTGAGTTATACGGCCTGTAGATGTTTCTGTAAGTGCAAACAGATGTGTTTGTGCCAGTCTTTACCAGTTGTTTCGTCAAGCCCGCTGATGTTAAACACTGCTTCCTCTGCAAATCTGCAGACACAAATCCCACCAGTTCCTACAGGAAGTTGAATGGGAATAACAGTGGAATATACTGAACTGGAGTGCAATGTTGCCCATTGGGATTTTATCTTTGTTAAAGCATTATATCCTTGAATCACAACATTGCAAATGTTGATGTGAAGCTAACATGTATTTGAAAATCAGACGAGACAAACATACGAGACTGTATACTTAACAGCTTTAATGAGGGAATGAACTGCAATCCCATGAAGCATTGCTGAGGACGTAATCCAATTAACAGAACTATAAAACTGGATTTGTAAATGTCGAGTGTACAGAGAAAAACGATATATTTTACATGTATTGCATATTATGCATACAAACATTTAAGTAGTTTTCGAGTAGAGAGACTGACTGTATTACAGCGTGTGCAGTGCATCATGGGAGTGGGCGGCACTGAAGAGTTCTTTCGGTGGGATTAAGCTTGTTTCGATTCTGTGATTGATCATTTCTTTGCAGAATTCAATTCAATTCAAATTTATTTGTATAGCGCTTTTCACAATACATATTGTTTCAAAGCAGCTTTACAGAAAGTGCATTTCAGAAATGTACATAGAAGAATATAGTTAGTTAGTCATCATGTACTAATTTAGGGCATAACATATCGCCGGCGTTGAGTCGTCTCTTCACAGGCGTCGAGTCGTCTCATCGCAAGTGTTGGGGGATCTGAAGTCTCCGTGAGAGTCTGGATACAAACTGGAGCTGACGAACGCTATTTACCGCGGGACTAGCGTCCCGAGATAACAGCAGAAAAGCAGATGGGAAATAATTAGCGTAGCTGCTGTTCATAATATTAATGCATTCGATCTGATTCAACAATAGAAGGTAAGCATTATGTGAATGCTTGGCTAAAGAGATGCGTCTTTAATCTAGTTTTGAACTGGGAGAGCGAGTCTGAGCCACGAACAATATCAGGAAGGCTATTCCAGAGTTTAGGAGCTAAATGTGAGAATGCCCTCCCTCCTTTAGTGGACTTAGATATCCTAGGAATGACCAGAAGCCTCGAATTTAGGGATCTTAACGAACGCGATGGATTGTAGGGCGATAGAAGGTCCATTAAATACACAGGAGCTAAACCATTTAGGGCTTTAGAATTATGAGTAATGGAGTTCTGCTGTTGTATTAGTTCAAATAATAATGCTGGGTGATGCTGATGGCTTTAACAAAGGCAAATTATTTTTATAATGTATAATTATATTATAATGATTAACCAACTTTAAAGTTCAAAATCAATTCCACCATGGAGAAAAGGAATGGGAGTTTTACTTTCTGAACTCGACTGTTGCTCTCATACCCCTTTTCCACCAACGCATTTTGAGAGCCGGTTCGGAGCTGGTGCCTGCGCGCGAACCAGTTCTTTGTGTTTCGACAGCCAAAGAACCGGCTCTCGGCCAGGAAAACTGGTTCCAAAGCGGCACCAACTCTTTGCTGGACTAGAACCGTTCTTTTACTACGTCATGCTTAGGTCGGGGGCTGGGGGCGGGTTTAGATAACATATTTTCTGACATAATATAGGATCGCAAAGCCAGGAGAAACATTTGCAGAAACACGATGTAGTCCGCCATTGTAATTGTTATGCTTGAAGTTGGCGCAAGCGTTTCTAGTTTAAAAAATTTTTTTTTTATTGAAAACGTTATGTAAGCAAAGGAGAAAACAGTCACAATATAGAACAAATAAATGGAAAGAAAAACAAGACAGGAGTACATAACTAATCAGAAAAGATTACATATCAAAGGAAAAGATTAAAAGACTTACATATTTCAATTGTTTTTAAAGCCTTCTTGGTTCACGAGTTAGAGATAATCCCAAAGTGATGTTGTACTTGCAAGCGTTTCTAGCTAAGATGTATGGCGACGTACACAGTGACGTAACGACGTCGTTCGCTGGGCGCTCTAGTCAGTGGAAAAACAAACACAACTCCGAACCAGCACCAGTTCCGAACCAGTTCGTTTTTGGTGGAAAAGGGGTCTCAGAGTTATTCTGGGATTCTAGGACAGTTCTTCCGCCCTGGTCTAACCATTCATTAAATATAGAGAAATCAAGTAGAAATGCCTATATGTGACATATTTTATAAAGATCTTTATAAAGGTCTGTCTGTAAGCCTATACAACCTTTAAATGTCAAACTTTAAACTTAAATAAATGTTCAGAGTCAGACAGTGTTTTGTCAGTCCATCTTTCAAAGTTTGTCTCGAGGAACCTTCCATTTGTAGTTATTAAGAACGCTTGTTTTGGTTTCATGTTAATTCGACTTCCTCAAATTCAACATTTCTCAAGAGGCGCAGTGCGACGGGACAGCAGGCAGGGCTCTCGAGATGTGTCTTTAAGAGCGGGACTATTTTTAACTCGGGCATGCCATCTTAAAAACACTTGTGGCAGGATGCTGGAAATATGAAGGCGAGACGCAGCACAATGCCAGAGCCGCCCGTCAGACGGATGTTTGGATGAGTTTAGCACCAACACTACTATATCCAAACGTCATATTCAAGAAAAGCTCAGTGATGAAGCTGTTTGCAGTATTCATTTGAGCTCTCTGTAACTCTACGTCCTAAACTGTGCCAGCTCTAGGGCTCTGAGACAGAAAATCTCACAATTGACTGTATGGAATTAGGCCACACTCAGATGAATAAACCAAAAGCAGGGCTTTACACTTAATCAAATGGCCATATGGACTAGTGTTTGTGAATATTAAAGACTTCTATTGAAGTTTGAAGACTGCTCTACAACCCACCAAAATAAAAGTTTGCTTCAAAGGGATAGTTCACACAAAAATGAAGATTCTGTCAACATTTACTCGCCCTCATGCTTTTCTTCTTCTGTTGAACACAAAAGAATGTTTTAAGGATGTTGGGAATGAAACGATGGTAGCCAATGACTGCCAGAGTATTTTTTTCCTACTGTGGGAGAACATTTCTGCCGTCATTCTTTAAAATATAGATGAAGCGCTTAAGCACAAGCCTAACACTTGCAGAAGCACGCTGGTAAAAGTAATGATTATGAATGTGTCCGAAAAAAAATCAAGGAGACTTAATTCTGAACATATTAATAATTGATTAATGATCTGGTGTTTTCTGAGTCAGTGTCGCTGCAAAGAAGAAGCTGACGACGCTGACTCTCATCTCCACATATGGTGGAAGCCAGAAATGCACCTTTCATATGGATTACATTATCAGAGAGTATCGAATCGTAGACATTTCAAGCTTTCTTTAGAAGTATAGAATGTGCCTGTGAGGAAAGCATGCTTGTAATATGAATATGGGTTTGGGTTCATTTTTGTAACGTGCTCCAGAAAGAATTTCTCAGAGACCGAGACGATGAAAGCACACCGTTTGCTTTCTTTATTTTACAAAAGCACAACATTTTGTTATTATTGTGAGTGTAAACAAATAAAAGTAGATAAATGTAAGTGAACACTTGTACAGGCCATGGAAGGAGGCTAACGCCAGGCTACAACTACATGTTTCAAATGATAAGCCCGTTTGAGGTCGATGAATGACAGATGAACAATTGGATTTCCTGCCCGACCTACTATAATTATTACACGGACTTCGCAAACTTCCTGTGGTTTATTTTTTCCTGCGACTTACTAACTAATAAACTTTGGTCAACTAAGCCTTGTCTCGTCGACTAACAGTTAGTTGACTTTTAGGAGGAAGCCCTAGAAAGTTTACAATTTTGACACAATATATATATATATATATATTTAAAGACAACATTTCTGAGTTAATTCATTTTGCCAATCGTAAAGAATAAATTCAATTGATTAGACATCCTGTTTGATTTACTTTCCCTTTTGAACATGTACTTTGAGAAAACAAATAAAACTGTATTTGTGAAAAATGAAAGGGATTTGATAGGGATCTGAAGTGTGTGTCAGCAGAACACTGGCTCACACACTCTGGACTTCATGATAACGTTCACAATCTTATCGTCAAGTGTCATAATGTTCAACATCATGTTGGTTAATAACAGTGTTTGTGAATCGAACACGGACTCCTTGGGTTCGTGTGGGATAATCTGATCCAGAACCTGTGTGCTCAGCGCATCATTTCCTGTCAGAATCACTGCCGTTACATTTACATGCTTCCCTAATCAACAGTTGGAATAAGCAAACAGGAGATGTGGTGTGTTTTAAACGTGTAGCGTTTCGAGAACAGAAGATAAGCCGGTTTATTGGTTGTAAATGCAGCGGCTGCTGAACTCTTGACTCTGAGTCCAGTGTGTGTCACTGGTGGATCTGACGGAAATAGATATCTGTGTCCCGACTCCAGCGTTTGGAGCAGATCTGCATGTTTACGGGACTGAGGAAACTGGTTTTCAGGAAGAGGAGAACATAACTCTGTGTGAGAGGACATCTCCAGTGTTTCTCTCTGCTTCCTCAGTTTCCATGATCACCACTAAACACTGAACAACACACACACGCACGCACACACAGCTCAGCTAAACACTGAACAAGACAACACACACACACAAAGGCTTCACATGTGCTCTGGTTGTATTCGCTGTGTTAATTGAAAATTCTGTCATCAATTAATGTTAAGTTGTAGTTGTTACAACATCAGTAGTTTGGTAAATGAACAATGCATACTTCTCCTTCATGTTACCTTAGGGTGGCCATTTCCACAACAAAAAGGAGGACACTCTGTGGCAAGTAGTGAGGCAAGACAATGTCCATCATATCGATGGTATCATGATGCACTGATGCAGTGATTCATTGCCAGACAATTTGATCTACGATATATCTTGATGTAGACCTGTGTGTAACAGAAGAGGCAAAAAGTAGTGTGTGTTCACAGTATTTGTATTTATTCAAGACATTGTGATGTGTTTCAAAAGCTGACCACTGAGACGAACCTGTCAAAGTGCACAGTGCCTGAAAACATAACATTTCTGGACTTAGAAATACATAAATAAACAAATAATGAATGTGAAAAAATAAATGAATACACATTTCAGTTCTTAATAAAGAAGTTCCCCCTGTGCTCAGCTCAGGCGACAGCACTTGATATAAACTCGAGCTCTTTTCTCCATTCCGGATTAAATGAGGTCTGACGTTTCAGTTATGATATGACGGAGCCGGCACGTGGAGGCTTGTTTACGTTTTTAACCAATTATATAGCCGATATTTATTTGACAGCGCTTTCAGCCAATCATTTGTTTGACCAGAGATCTTACGGCATTAGACGCTTTGCTGTCGCGTCCCAATAAAGATTCGAGAGCAGGTTTTAGGCCGATTCAGCGCAACTCCAAAAAGGAGGACAAATGAGAGGTAGGTCTGTGTTAAAACGACTCTGCATTTGTGTCTCAGTCGTATGGCCAGACGGGCCAGAGTGCATTATGGGTGTTGAGGTTTCTGATAAAAGAGAAGACCTCAGGCCTCAGTCGTGTATTTATTGATAAATCATCGTGACAGCAGTCAATTCCCCTTTCAGCGGTTAGGAGTTAGAGAAGTGGACTGAATCCAGATCATACAGTCATGATTAGATCCAGTGTGAACAGGAGTCACTCATCCATCGTTTTTCTGCAAATAATTGAGTAATTACTGTGAGTAATAATTCATTGTAATAATAATAATAATAATTCATCACATTTATATAGCGCTTTTCTGGACACTCAAAGCGCTTCACATAGAAGGGGGAATCTCCTCAACCACCACCAGTGTGCAGCATCCACCTGGATGATGCGACGGCAGCCATAGTGCGCCAGAACGCCCATCACACACCAGCTTACTGGTGGAGAGGAGACAGAGTGATGAAGCCAATTGGTATATATATATATATATATATATATATATGGGGATGATTAGGAGGCCATGATGGACAGAGGCCACTGGGCAAATTTGGCCAGGATGCCGGGGTTACACCCCTACTCTTTCGAAAGACATCCTGGGATTTTTTTGTGACCACAGAGAGTCAGGACCTCGGTTTAACGTCTCATCCGAAGGACGGTGCTCAATTGACAGTATAGTGTCCCCGTCACTATACTGGGGCGTTAGGACCCACACAGACCACAGGGTGAGCTCCCCCTGCTGGCCTCACTAACACCTCTTCCAGCAGCAACCTGGTTTTCTCAGGAGGTCTCCAATCCAGGTACTAACCAGCCTCAGCCCTGCTTAGCTTCAGTGGGCAACCAGTCTTGGGCTACAGGGTGATATGGCTGCTGACAATTGTAGTCATTGTCATTTCAGAAATACCATCATTGTTTTTAAACCAGTTCCGTTTTAAGTAATACATTGCTTCAGCTGATATTAATATGTCGTAACAGAACGACTCAGTAGAGCTTCAGTTGTATTTCAGCTGTGATATTCCTTTAAATCAACAGAAGCATATTCTGAGCATAACAGTCATATTCAGGGATATTATTTTACTGCGCCGACTCTATCGGATGAGAACAGGACTTGAACTGAAGTGAGCTGAGTAATGACACTGCTTTATCTCAAACTGAACTTGTTTCGTAACTGATTGACTTGTTATTGAACATTGACACTGGCAGTTATTGAAGTGAATATGAATGTGAAGCTGTATTGTATGAAGTAGATTGATAATAGATCTGACTCGAGTCTCCTTCAGATCAGACTATGATTGAGTCCAAACAGGTCTCGTGTGTTTGATCACATCTGTCGTCGGAGAGCTGGTGTGTGTGTGTGTTCAAGCTCTGAGTCTGTTGTGTTTGCTGTGCTAGCAGTGTGTGTGTCTTCCTCCTGTGGAGTTTCATCATCATCATCATCATCATCATCAGTGAAAGCTGACGGTCAGGGACTGGAGTGTGAGGAAACATGTCTAACACTGATCCTCCTCACATGAGTCTGAGCTGCAACTGAGTTCAACAGCAGCACAACACTCTGCTCCTTATCACCTGTTCCTTCCTTCTTCTGTTCATTCTTTCTTTCTCTCTCTCTCTCTCTCGTTCTCTCTCTCTCTCTCTCTCTCTCTCTCTCTCTCTCTCTCTCTCTCTCTCTCTCTCTCTCTCTCTCTCTCTCTCTCTCTCTCTCGCTCTCTCTCTCTCGCTCTCTCTCTCTCTCTCTCTCTCTCTCTCTCTCTCTCTCTCTCTCTCTCTCTCTCTCTCTCTCTCTCTCTCTCTCTCTCTCTCTCTCTTCTGAGCTCACGTGATGTCGTGTTGTGTTGCATCTTCAGCTCTGATAAAGCTTCTCCACCACAGTTTCCTGTCACAGCGTTTGAAAAGTAAAGCGGGGGTTCAGAAATAGAGCATCTCATCCTCACACACTAACCAGAGCCGCCCGGAGTCTCGTCTCACACACACACTTCACTGTACAAGAAAGAAATCCTCAGGTCAGGTAAGACAATTACAAGGATGTTCTTATTTAGACGTAACTTGATCAGGAGACCGATGAAAAGCTTCGGAGGGCAAAGCCAAAGCAATGAGCAAAAGTAGCCAGCTGTCTAATTTAACCTCTGAGCTTGACATTGAAGAGAAACAGGACGAAAATAATCAACATAACCTTACTTTCCTGGCTGACCACAAAACTGCTCCTCCTCATGGGTCTCTGTACAGAAAACTAGCGGTCTTGTTGTCAACATAAACCGAAATGTCAAAGTCAAAGTGACTGCACCTGCACTGTTAGAGGAGAGAGGAGAAGAAACACATCTAACACATATCAGAGGAGACAGAGTAGAAGAAGCACATTAAAACATGTGCACAGCACTACACAACACCACACACATTAATCTAAACCTTACAGTTAATAACACACAGTGTCTGACAGTGATGCCAAACACCACTGGTTCTTGTCTCATTATAAAATGTCATATATTCTGTATTTTTTCTGAAAATGCACAAGCTTTGACATGTGCAGATTCAGCCTCTATCATGCGGCACAGTTTTGGTGAACGCAGAATAAATGGGATATCTGAATGACACATGTGGTGTTCTTTGAGGAAGTAGGTGTGTGTGTGTGTGTGTGTGTGTTTCTGTCGGAGAGAGACGTGCTCTCGAACCCTGATCATCATGTGATCTTTCTTACTTCCCATGTGAAACTGCCGCATGAAGGACGTTAATATATCTCAGAGACAACAGGAGTGCGGTTAATAAAACATGAATAACCATATAATCATGTGTAGATTGCTTGTGTATTCAATCTATTCATGCCATCTACTTCATGCTAATGTTTCATTGTTCGATTAAAGACAACAATATTTTGTACAACAATTTTGCTCTCAACTTCTGGCTCCTGAAGTAAAACTGGTGAATGCCATGTGACAGAAATATAATATAATATTCCCGTTTATGTCTGTGTGTGTGTGTGTTCAGGATTACTCAGTGACCCTTGCACTGCTCTCTCTCTCTCTCTCTCTCTCTCTCTCTCTCTCTCTCTCTCTCTCTCTCTCTCTCTCTCTCTCTCTCTCTGTTTGCGTTTGTTTGTGTGATAAAGAAAAGTGACAGATGCAGGATCCTGTAAGGACTGTGCCAATCCAATAGCACAGTATGAATAATCTTGACAATAAATCACTGTAGGGTCATACATCCCTATATTTTGTGATGGAAATTCTTAAGCTCATTTTGTGTAATGCAGTGAATGAAATGCTTTACAAATGAAGAATACCTCATCCCGATTGACTTATTTCCTTGTTTTATTTGGATCTTGATGGACACTGACGCATCATTTGATCCGGTCTGGTCATGTTTAATGTGCAGACGGTATTGCTGGTCTAGGGATCTGCATGTAAAGCCTAAAAACAGCATTTAATGAGCTGGTTGTAGGAGATTATCACATGTGTACAGGCATTTAGAAGTATCTAACGGAAGTTTCATGAACTCTATATGAATGATGTGTGTGTGTGTGTGTGTGCAGCATGGGTCGGCTCTCTCTCGATGGGCATGATCTTCTTCTGCTCTCCGATCGTCAGTGTGTTCACGGATCTGCTGGGATGCCGGATCACGGCTATTGGAGGAGCTGCGGTCGGGGTCGTGGGACTTCTGGCCAGTTCCTTCGTCACGTGAGTACATCATATTCCACCTCAGTTGGAAACATTTTTCTTTTTTGTTGTTGCTAAGCAGTTACATTTATGCTAGCATCACAAGTAACTGCAAGTAGATGTTAATCCCCCATTGGCGAGTGTATTTATTGCTAGTGCTCCGCTCTATAAACCGGATGAGGACAGGGATCGCTTGCAGTGGCATTGACTCGTCTGTTCTCCACATTTACTGTATCTAGAGTCCTTCACAGATGAGGAGTGGAAGCTCAGATTGACACGACACTCGTTTATGATACTATATGCAACAAAAATAAGAACAGCTTGTTCATTGCGTTATATCATAACACCACATCATTGCACATGCGGAGAACTTTCCCGTTACGGTTTTCAACCCGATCCAGTGTTTGCATGTCCTATCCAATGGATTAGAAATACAAAAAAGGTCTGCACTCTAAAAATCTTTAGACTCAAACAATCAAATATTTGTCAACTTTTTCTCCTGTCTATAATGAAAGATTTTTTAGAGTGCAGACCTTTTTTGCATTTTTGATTTGAAACATAGGTCTCAGCACTTAATTAGCTGGGAGAGCGCGGTGAGTGTGTTGATGGGACTATCCAGTGGATTAGAAAAGGTTTAAACCCCTCTTACAATCCCAGTGAATTCTAAATCAGATTTGACAAATGTTTTTACCTTTTTTTAAATTCTGATTTAGTCTAATTACAAACAGATTATTAGGGTCCATGTAAAGTCAGCTAGTGTCAACAGGGAACAATGGGATTGTCTATAAGCAGTGGATGGTGTATAGATGTGCTGTTCATCCTGAACACCTGACAATAAAATGTTTTTATTCTGGCGCATGATTTGAAGGACTGTGCGGACCCGCTGGCAGTTAAGTCCTTTTGTTCCACCATTTTAAATGTTCCTAAGGAACCCAGAGTTCAATTGAGGAAATTAAATTGAAACATACAACATTGTACTTCTGACCTGTAATGCTGCCTGAATCATAATCATACACTGTTCGTTCGTTGGCCAGAGGAGAACTGAGCGACTGAGCCTGAGTTCTTGTCACTATCGCCTTACAGTTGCGGACACTTAAAATTCAACAATTATTTAATTATTGACACCATTATATGACAACTAAACTGATGATTACATCATTTTCTCCAGAACTGCTGTATAGATGAAATGAACTAATTTAATAATTGATGATCTTTACAACAGAATGAATCAACACAGAACTGATTTCAGCTGAATAATGAAATGTTTTCGTTTTCAGAAGCTGCTTTACAGCAGAAATGAACTCTGTCTGCATCATTGAATCATTGTTTTCCTGTTTTCACTGTGAAGCTGCTTTGAAACAATCTGTATTACATTAAGCGCTTTAAAACTAAAGGTGACTTGACATGACACCATGTGGTCCCACAAGGCTCTGTACTAGGTCCTCTTCTCTTCTGTTCTCTTGCCTTCCTTTCCCTTGACCCAACGTGCCTTTCTTATCAAAGCACCAACGCAGTCCAATGGCGATTCTCTCTCTGTCTGCAGGTCTCTCGAGCCATTGTACTTCACCTATGGCATAGTCTTTGCATGCGGCTGCAGTTTTGCGTATCAGCCGAGTCTGGTGATCCTGGGTCACTACTTCAAGAAGAGACTGGGCCTGGTGAACGGCATCGTGACGGCGGGCAGCAGCGTGTTCACCATCACACTCCCGTACTTGATGTCAGCCCTGCTGGAGCGCGTGGGACTCCAACACACACTTCGAGTGCTGGCCATCTTCATGTTCATCCTCATGCTGGCAGGACTCACCTACAAACCCCTCCTTCCCAAACCCGTCAGGAGCAGCAAGTCGGGCAGCCGCTGTCCCTCGCCCAGCAAGCTGTTTAACGTGCACATCTGGAAGTCTCTTGGATACCGCATATGGGCCTTCGGGATCCCTGCGGCCCTGTACGGATACTATGTGCCTTACGTTCATCTGGTAAGTGTGCTGGATTTCTTTGTTCTGCCTTTGACTTCATAACGTCAATAGCTGCGATTCAGAGTTTAGTCCCAGGAACGTCCTCTCGGGAATGTTAAGGATAGTTCACACAAATATGAGCACTCTGATCATATCTCATGCTGTTTCAAACCCACGTGACTTTAGCCTGCAATACGCTACTGTTACACCCCGTCTAGGGGAAAAGGGGCAACATGAAAGAGTCAACGAAAAACAAGGAATTGGAACAAAAGTTATTTATTTTTCTTAATTTGGGACTTACGATTCAGGAGCTGACAAAGCCAAAATAACAAACAAAACAACCTTAAATTTAAACCTCTTTCCCAAACCTTAACCCAAAAGAAAAGAAAATGAAGATACAATCAATAAACCTATCTCCCTAACCAAAAACAGAGATTAAACAGTTTACAATAAAGAAAATAATGGCGTCGAGCTCCCTACTTTCCCAAAAATCAACCAGTACAAAAGCAAAATTTGTACTGGTTTTTACCTTGATTTATAGTCTGGACGAGTCATCGACAGCTGAAGCAAGAGCCCGTCTGCAGATTTAAGATGGCAGATTTCACCAAGAATTACATAGTGTTTGATTGACACAGACACAGATTGATTTTTAGCTTCAGAGATCCATTCAGAGACAAAGTGTTCGAGAGTTTGATGTGTTCGGAACGACTTTAAAGTTGGGTAGTGTGTGATCCTCAGTCGTTTAGTGTGGGATGCCCTGTTTTAATCTGTAACCATTTACAAAGTCAGCAATCGTATAAAGTAGGGATGTCCCGAGCCGATCTCAAGGACCGGTGCTGATTAAGCATTTGTTTTACCTGATCGTTATCGGCGATCCTAAACCGAAGCTAAGTATTAGCTGTCACGCAGGTGTCGTGCGATAGGTGGCGATATGCAGCTTCAAGTGGGTTTGCCAACCACCATTAAAAGGAAATGAAGCTCAAAAAGTCTGTGTGTGACGCTCGAGACCAATGAGGTCTGTTCTAGCGCGTCACACACACGTTCAAGCTTCCGTGTTTAGCATATTTAGGATCAGTTTTATAAAGTGAAAAACATGATAACTCCATAATAATGACTGAAAACATTTTGAGGTTGTGTAAGGATAATTCCTTCCGAAGGATTTTGTAACACTTGACTCATTACTAGTGAGTTACCATGATCTTCACTTTAGAATACTGATCTAAATAATTAGTAGTTCTTTTAGAAAGATGTAGTAACACTTGAGTCATTACTATCCTAATAATTACTAATGTAAAGTAACTAATCTTCAGTAAAAATAGTAGTTATGGATTAGCTAATAGTGAACTACCTCATTCAACTGAGGGCTATTACTCACTACTTCATTAATCAGAGTTTCTTGTTAGTTAATAGCAGTTACTAGAATGTTAATTGTGTGTTACTGATTTGTTCTTGTGTAGTTATTCATTAATGACAGAACAGTATATTAAAGTGTGACCGATTATTTGTATCTGCTGTCAGACTATGAGACTAACCCTAACTGAATCTTGCTAGACTCTTCAGAAAGCATCATAGCAGCAGTTCACATGACTTTATTCTCAGTCTTCTGAAGTCAAGCAATGCTTTGTGTGAGGAACAGACTGCACAACCTCTGTGTGTGTGTTGTCTACTGAAGCTTGAGATGTTGAGATGGCAGCAGAGTATCGTTGTGCTTCTTCAGCCGCGCGCTGGACTCCTGCGTTGATGGATGTTTGTGCTCTCAGGTTTATTGAAATAAAAGGTCAGTTTGATCTGAGGAGCGCGGGGTGTAGCTCTACACAAACACTAGCTCTGTTATTGTAGTATCTGCAGACGTGTTTTGCGCAGGTTAAGTTGCCCTGCAGATTGTGGATGATGGGCAGCAGTGAAAGGGAAAGAGCTTGTTTATCTGCGGAGAGCCGGGAAACGGTCAGTTATGGTCAGCTCTTTCTGAGTGGAAGATCCTGCTGGGTTAGCGGAAGACAAACACACATCTCAGCGTGTCATTGTCATCTGACAGAGGCTGAGGAGCACACTTGAACTGTTCACGTCAAAACAAAAACATGTTCCTCAGGGTGTTATTGTGAAGGTCCTCACAGCGATCTCCGCTTCACTCCTAACAGCACGCGTCACTTAAGACACACCTCACTGTGTTTGCTTCATAGATTTTCTATTGACATTGTCTCTTGTATTCGTGGCCTAGTGGTTAGCATACAAGTTCTGAGGTGCTCATATGTGTGAGTGACTCATGTTCAAATGATATTTCATTAACAAAGTTCGGGAGGAGCATGTTCAAATGATCTATCCCAAGGGTCTTCAACCGAGGGTTCGTGACCCCTAGAGGGTCGCAGCGGTATTGCAGGGGCTCCGCCAATTAATGTTTGATCACAAATAATTTTTTGTTAAAAATTAAAACATGGGTAAAATGAGAAAGCAAGAGCACCCTCGGATGATACTGTAATAATATAATATTATTGGCGAACACTTTTTGAGTCTGCGCTCTGTAGAACTGGTGAAATGTCGCTATTTACAACGTGTTTTTGTAGCCGTGAGAAATTCAGCCAATCACAGACATGTTTGTTGATCTCTTGAACGCAATGTCAAATCAGAAGTGTTGAAGTTAGAATCCACTCTCCGCTCAACGCTGGAGTTTTGTTCAGTGAAGAGTTTCGCTCGCTCTCACCAATCCTCTCATTAACAAAGAAATACACAATGTAAGGAAGAGATTCATTATACAGTGTGTGTAGACAACTTTATTGGTTTTAATGGACGTTGTGAGATCATGAACTGAGATGAGTGACAGCTTTAGTGATTGTAAAGTGAGCACGCTTTAAATGCTATATAGCTATAATCCATTGAATAAAAATATTGTTTTTCGTGCTGCCAAGAGGACAGACGGCCAATTACACTCTGCAAAGTTCTGGAAGTGACATCTACATATAAATGGTAACACTTAACAATAAGATTCATTAGTTTACATGAACTGAGAATGAACAATACTTCTTCAGCATTTATAAATCTTGGTTCATATTAATTTCAACATTTACTAATACATTATTAAAATCAAAGGTTGTATTTTTTAACATTACTTAATGCACTGTGAACTAACATGAACAGCTGGATTTTTTTTAAGTAATAAATGACTGCAAATCCGTTACAATAATTTACAACAACTGTTATAACTAATGAACTGTGATTTTTTTTTTTATCGCAACATGTTGATTATTATGATGCATAACTCTCAATTTTAATAATGAAAAGTAATATACAGACAGTGATGCATGTGCAACAACAATAATGTGCATAGTTCTGATCTGCTGTCTTATAGTATAACTTATATTATATTAATATTCTTGATCACGATATAGTTAGTTTCTATTAATAAAGGTGGCGCTGCATGGACAGAGGGAGGTCAGTGAAGAGCCCGAAGATAGACCCTCTGTAGTTTGCATACAAACCAGGCATTGGAGTGGAGATGCTGTCCTCTACTGCACAGATCCCTCTTGCACCTCCAGGAGCCCAGACGCACTGTGAGGGTCATGTTCTTTGATTTTTCCAGTGCCGTTAATACATACACCCGCCGCTGCTCAAAGGGCAGGGGTTGACCGTCAGCTGACTGTGTGGACCATTGACCACCTCACACACAGACCCCAGCACGTGAGGCTTCATGGCTGTGTGTGCAGGTGTTCTGCAGCATAGGGGCTCCACAGGGGTCAGTGCTGTGTCCTCTCCTGTTTACCCTGTACACATCAGACTTCCACTATAACACTAGCAGTTGTCATATCCAGAAGTTCTCAGATGACACAGCTATTGTTGGACGAGTATCGGATGGGAATGACCTGGAGTATAAGGAAGTGATCAGGGACTTTGTTTACATTCACATCAATGTTACCAAGACAAAAGAATTGGTGATTGACTTCCGTACTGTACCGTTAAACATCCAGGGGCTGGACATTGAGAGGGTGAACATGTACAAGTATTTGGGTGTTCATATAAACAATACATTAGACTGGTCAGACAACATGAGTGCTCTGTATAGGAAGGGCCAAAGTCGCCTCCATTTGTTGAGGAGATCCTTTGGGGTGTGTAGGACACTACTGAAAACTTTTTATGATACGACAGTCGGTAATATTTTATGCTGTGGTCTGCTGGAGTGGTGGAATCAGAGAGACGGATAAGAAAAGGCTTGACAAAACGATTAGGAGGGCCATGTCTATCTTGGACTGTCCTCTGGACTCAGTGGAGCAGGAGTGGTGAGAGGTGGATGTTGGCTAAGCTATCGAACATCCTGAACAACCCCTCCCACCCCCTGTAGGAGACGGGGCCTTAGGGAGCTCCTTTCACGAGTTCACACTTACATCAAATTAAAGAGAGTAAAGATGATGCGTATTTGAACCCAGAGTACTCCCTCAATGTTGTAAGAGTAGTTAGGACTAGAAGTGAGGAGATGGGGTGGTGGAGGGATGCTGTTAAACTGTCGACGAACGGAGGCAAGTCTGCAGGATATATACCTCTTAATTCGATGATTGGGCTGATTAACTGGATGTGCTCCACACGTGTTTAATTAGCTTTGATTATCTGAATGCGCTCCACAGGTGGTTAATGATCTGAACGTGCTCCTCCCGAACTTTATTAATAAAACATCCTTTAGTCAGAGACTGTTGCACCCCCGGTATAAGAAGGAGCGCTACCGAAGATCTTTTGTTCCGACAGCAGCTAGACTTAATATCAGCATATCTCAGTATTGACACCACCATGGGACCAGTTTTATTTTTTTAGGAGAGTATATTTACCCATATACTTATATTTAGGATATTTACTTATGTATTAAAACATTTTTCATTTATATTTAATGGTATATCTGTTATAGTGCTTTTTGGTCTTGCTACATAATTTATCTTTGGAATACATAGTTGCAATGTTTTTTGTCTTCTTAAGTGTAATATTTCTTTTTGTCCTGTTTATGCTGCTGTAACGCCTAAATTGTAGCCTTACTACGTCAGACTTCGTACTTCCGCTCAATTTCAGTTCGCTTCTGTACTCAGTCTGAGATAGCGACCTATCTCTCTGTTTTCCTCCGGCCTGAAAACAGCCGGCCAATCATCGAACAGAGGGCGGGCTGAGAGCGTGACGTAGACGAGTTTAAGATTGTATTTTAGGTTAGGGAAATCGAAAACGACCGCGGATACCAATGATTTTATTCTTCAGACAAGCGCAAAGAAAACACTTTTCAATTATGCCATTGCAGACTCTGTCTACGAAGCAAAGCGAAGTAGCAGAGTTTGGTATTACCAGGCTATCTAAATTTCCCCTTGGGGATAAAATCGTTTTTTTTTTTTATCTTATCTTAATATCGAAGGTTATATGCTTAATATGTACCTCTGTTTGACACATCTTGTATCGAGGTCCCTGCTCCATGTCTCTATCACCTAAGGGGTCCTTGCACTGAAAAACCTTGAAGACCCCTGATCTATCCACTCAGCATGTCTATCATGAGAGGAAGTCTATATATACACAGCAGACTCACCTACTGTCACGGGGTGTCCATGGAAGACGAAGAAGATCACCAATAACAACAAGGTTTACTTAAATAACTCAGAACTGACCAGCGAGACAGCGTGTAAACACGAACAATACTGGACCATGAACTGAGACAAAAGACTGAGACGATTAACTAAAGGACAAACAGTTGTGATGATTAGTCTAGTGTCCATTGTGACTGATCGATGGCGGGAAACACAGACAGAGAAACACGTGATGAATGAATACAATCATAAAGTCCATGAACTGAATATAATTGAACATAATAGTGACACCTACAATCCTCAACAGTTTCCATCATCCCTCCTCCACCCGACTCATGGCTCTGGACTTGCTCTACCACAGACAGGAATACAGGGGAGTACTCTGGGTTTGAGCCTCTCCTCGGACAGCACGCCAAATACGCATAACCTGAACTCTATCTGACTTATGTGTAATAGTCCAGTCATTTTATGTGTGAACTCGTGAAATCTGTTCCCTCGTGAAAAAGAAGTACACTTTAGCACACTCTTAAAAAGAGCACTTGTTAGGGAAATAGTGTACTTTAAAAGTGTGAACTGAATGTAATATTTTCAAACACTTAACTGCATGTTATTTAGAATTAGATGGAACTATATTATAGTTTAAATTTATATTAAATGCAATTAGTTTAACTTAAGCACATTTTTATATGTAATTTGACTGATTTCATTATCACTTCCTGTGATAATGTACTGACAAGCATTTAACGTCATATTTCTATTGAAACCTGTATGTCATGCATGTATTTAAATTATATTCTGTAATTATGAAGTTGCAATTCAGTACTTTAATTCAGTATTCAGCGAAATCATGTACTTTACATGTGCTTTAGTATGTTAGTCAGCACATCAAAATAAGTGCACTTCTTTAAAGCAAGATTATTAAAACATAATGATTTAAAATGTACATTAAAGTACAACCTATGATTTTGACATTGACACTTTAAACGTGTGTGTTAAGAAGCACAGTCATGAAAGTCTGCACAGTTTTTATTTTAAATATATACTTTTAAGATTTGAAGTGCAAAACAATTCAGTTTACTTAAAAAAAAAAAAGATTAAATTTACTTCAGCATATATCAAAGTGACACTCTACCCACCACAGTATAAAGCTGTATAAGCTTTTTCATCCAGGAAATGTTTATGATTTTATCAAACGTCCCTTCTGCACTGTTTGTGCTCATCAAGCGTGTTGGAATCCCAGCTGTAGAAGTGTGTATGAGGACTGTGAATGAGTGTGTGTTTGAGAAGGTGTATGTGCACATAAGGAAACCATCAAGGATTTAAGACTAGCTGTGAAGATAGTGGCATTTTTATTCATTGGACACTTTCATCTACTAAACCAGATTGGGGGAGTCCAGCTTCGGGATCTGCCAAACCAGTTCAAATGCTCATATGTCAACGCTTATAACCTCAGAACCGCCGGATATAAAATATGTTCCTCTGTCTCATGTTGAGTTAATTTTCCTCCAAACAAGATTTTCTGCCTTTTTAAATTGTATTGCGTCTTAAAGTGCTGGTATTTGTCTGGTTTAAGTCTGAGAACTGCGGGTATTTGGAAATATAAGTAGTTCTTGGCGCTCGCCATTCTCGAGTAGAGATTTGGACGTTGACTTCGCTCTTTTATATGTTAATGACATTAATAAGGGTCTTTAGAAAGGCGAACATCTGAAACCATTCAGCTGCACACAATTCCAAGACCATTTGTGATTTATAGATTTCACTTCTGGAAGAGAGGCGTACACAAGTTTTTTGTGCGTTCGTTCGTTCTCTGAATCACACATACACCCATGTGAGAAACGATCATAAGATCAAATATAGAACAGTTTCTATGCAACATTTTATAAATGAGACCCTCAGTCTCTCTAAACCCCGCCATTCTGGGAGCCTACTTTGCTCTGATTGGTCAGATGACCCAGTCTGTTGTGATTGGTCTGCTCTGCTCTGATTGGTCAGATGACCCAGTCTGTTGTGATTGGTTTATTTAGATTGGTCTACTCTGCTCTGATTGGTCAGATGACCCAGTCTGTTGTGATTGGTCTACTCTGCTCTGATTGGTCAGATGAACCAGTCTGTTGTGATTGGTCTGCTCTGCTCTGATTGGTCAGATGACCCAGTCTGTTGTGATTGGTTTATTTAGATTGGTCTACTCTGCTCTGATTGGTCAGATGACCCAGTCTGTTGTGATTGGTCTACTCTGCTCTGATTGGTCAGATGAACCAGTCTGTTGTGATTGGTCTGCTCTGCTCTGATTGGTCAGATGACCCAGTCTGTTGTGATTGGTTTATTCAGATTGGTCTACTCTGCTCTGATTGGTCAGATGAACCAGTCTGTTGTGATTGGTCTACTCTGCTCTGATTGGTCAGATGGCCCAGTCTGTTGTGATTGGCCTACTCTGCTCTTATTGGTCAGATGACCCAGTCTGTTGTGATTGGTCTACTCTGCTCTGATTGGTCAGATGGCCCAGTCTGTTGTGATTGGTCTACTCTGCTCTGATTGGTCAGATGGCCCAGTGTGTTGTGATTGGTTTACTCTGCTCTGATTGGTCAGATGACCCAGTCTGTTGTGATTGGTCTACTCTGCTCTGATTGGTCAGATGGCCCAGTCTGTTGTGATTGGCCTGCTCTGCTCTGATTGGTCAGATGACCCAGTCTGTTGTGATTGGTTTATTTAGATTGGTCTACTCTGCTCTGATTGGTCAGATGAACCAGTCTGTTGTGATTGGTCTGCTCTGCTCTGATTGGTCAGATGACCCAGTCTGTTGTGATTGGTTTATTCAGATTGGTCTACTTTGCTCTGATTGGTCAGATGAACCAGTCTGTTGTGATTGGCCTACTCTGCTCTTATTGGTCAGATGACCCAGTCTGTTGTGATTGGTCTACTCTGCTCTGATTGGTCAGATGACCCAGTCTGTTGTGATTGGCCTACTCTGCTCTTATTGGTCAGATGACCCAGTCTGTTGTGATTGGGGGTTATAGGACGTTGGGTCGAATAACTATTCGTCTGTTATAGGACAATTTGATCTTAAAATGAACAGCAAGACAACTTGAAGTGAATGTGCTTTCCATTAAATGAATCACACACAGTACATTTACATTTACATTTAGTCATTTAGCAGACGCTTTTATCCAAAGCGACTTACAACTGAGGACTAAACCAAGCGAGTCATCGTGAAGAGGGAAGAATGACGCAAGAAGTGCTCAAAATACAAAGTTCAGACATTGCTCGGAGTAGCATAAGCCAGATAAGCAAGGATTTAAAGGAAAAGGAAAGGTTTTTTTTTTTTTTTTTTTACGTTAAGTGCTCCCGGAAGAGATGAGTTTTCAGTTGTCTTTTGAATGCTGTCAGGGATTCTGCATTCCGGATGAGGGTGGGCAGATCGTTCCACCAGCATGGAACCGTGAATGAGAATGTTCTGGAGAGTGATTTTGAGGCTCTCTGTGATGGTACCACGAGCCGTCGCTCATTGACCGATCGTAGGCTTCTGGTAGGGATGTAGACTTGTAGTAGTGAGTGGAAGTAGGAGGGAGCTGAACCTGTGGTCAATCTGTAAGCAAGCGTCAAAGCCTTGAACTTGATGCGAGCAGCGAGTGGTAGCCAGTGCAGAGAGATGAACAGAGGAGTGACGTGGGCCCTTTTGGGCTCGTTGAAGACCAGACGAGCTGCAGCATTCTGGATCATTTGTAGAGGTTTAGTTGCACATGATGGAAGTCCAGCCAGAAGAGCATTGCATTTTGGCATAATTTGTGTGTGTTACGGTTTGTTCAAGCCCAAAAGAGAACTCGATACTGATGCGCGTCTTTTCTATTTGTGTGTGTGTGTGTGTAATAGGCAGGACTTACGTGGTCTCTTTAGTCTTAAAAGCATTCACATTAATACGAGCGTGATCATACAACGCTAGTCAACGGGTAACAGAAAAAAACGGATACTGCGTAAATGCGTTAAATTTTTTTTTTTGCGGTGCCGCGGTGGGCAAGTGATGAAACCGGTGTTGTGACTGAACACAGTGTAACACCGGTAACACCGACTACCGTAGCAAGCCTAAGCTACTGTGGGATCATCTGGTTGAAATGAGAGGTAGAGCTGGGTGTCATCAGCATAGCAATGGTAAGAGAAACCATGTGCCTGTATGATGGAACCCAGTGATGTGGTGTAAATGGAGAAGAGGAGCGGTCCGAGAACTGAACCCTGAGGAACCCCTGTGGTCAGTTGATGTGCTTTGGATACCTCACCTCTCCATGTGACCCTGAAGGACCTTCCTGTGAGATAGGACTCAAACCAGTGGAGAGGAGTACCTAAACAAAACCTTAACAAATGAACTTTGCAATTTAGACGCGCAAACTGCGTGCCGGTGCGGTGAGACACACATGCTCGGGCAGATTCGGCTTGAAGTCGGTCATCCTCGGATGCGGCGCCGTGCACGCTGTTACAAAAAAAGCCGTGCACACAGCCAAGCGAAATGGGGTCTTGCTGGTCTTGCGCACCCAACGCGTCATTTTTGTCGTGCGCACCTTCGCGCTCGTGCGGACGCGTCGAGTATAAACAAGGCTTTACTCCGTGTCAGCGCGCGCTCTGATCGGTAAAGGGGCACAGACCTCTCCCGAATCATCTCCAGCACTCAGCCTCCGAAGCACCACTAACTCTGCCTCCGTTTCCCTCGTAAGCTGATATTAGTATTTAAACATTCTCTATGATAAAAAATGTTTGTAAAAAATATTTTAATAGCACGGTTTTGGCGGTTATAGAGTTCTAATGACGGTGTTCAACTATAACCGTCGATCTCACGGTTATATAATAACCGTCACACCCCTAATTGGTATACTCTCCTCTGATTGGTCAGATGGCCCAGTCTGTTGTGATTGGTCTGCTCTACTTTGATTGGTCAGATGGCCCAGTCTGTTGTGATTGGTCTCCTCTGCTCTGATTGGCCTACTCTGCTCTTATTGGTCAGATGGCCCAGTCTGTTGTGATTGGTCTCCTCTGCTCTGATTGGCCTACTCTACTCTGATTGGTCAGATGGCCCAGTCTGTTGTGATTGGTCTCCTCTGCTCTGATTGGCCTACTCTACTCTGATTAGTCAGATGGCCCAGTCTGTTGTGATTGGTCTACTCTGCTCTGGTTGGTCAGATGACCCAGTCTGTTGTGATTGGTCTCCTCTGCTCTGATTGGTCAGATGACCTAGTCTGTTGTGATTGGCCTACTCTGCTCTGATTGGCCTACTCTACTCTGATTGGTCAGATGGCCCAGTCTGTTGTGATTGGTCTACTCTGCTCTGATTGGTCAGATGGCCCAGTCTGTTGTGATTGGTCTCCTCTGCTCTGATTGGCCTACTCTACTCTGATTGGTCAGATGGCCCAGTCTGTTGTGATTGGTCTACTCTGCTCTGATTGGTCAGATGGCCCAGTCTGTTGTGATTGGCCTGCTCTGCTCTGATTGGTCAGATGACCCAGTCTGTTGTGATTGGTCTACTCTGCTCTGATTGGTCAGATGGCCCAGTCTGTTGTGATTGGTCTCCTCTGCTCTGATTGGTCAGATGACCTAGTCTGTTGTGATTGGCCTACTCTGCTCTGATTGGCCTACTCTACTCTGATTGGTCAGATGGCCCAGTCTGTTGTGATTGGTCTACTCTGCTCTGATTGGTCAGATGGCCCAGTCTTTTGTGATTGGTCTCCTCTGCTCTGATTGGCCTACTCTACTCTGATTGGTCAGATGGCCCAGTCTGTTGTGATTGGCCTGCTCTGCTCTGATTGGTCAGATGACCCAGTCTGTTGTGATTGGCCTACTCTGCTCTGGTTGGTCAGATGACCCAGTCTGTTGTGATTGGTCTACTCTGCTCTGATTGGTCAGATGGCCCAGTCTGTTGTGATTGGTCTACTCTGCTCTGATTGGTCAGATGGCCCAGTCTGTTGTGATTGGCCTACTCTGCTCTGATTGGTCAGATATACCGGTGACTACAATTACATGGAATAAAATGTATATACAACACAATGAAGCAATAAACAATGAAAGAAAATGAGTGATAAAAGAAATGATAGAAGAGGTAGAAAGTGGTCAACAGTAGCTTTTGTAGCAATTGACCTTCTCTTGCCTCTTTGTCCTTTTTATTGCTTTCTTTTCATTGATCCACTTGGTTGTGGTTTTAAACTCATTTTTGTTTTGTTTTTTGAGTTACTGTCTTCTACGCATGACTTTATATTACGCAATGATTTTCACTCGCCTCTAGATGTCCCTCTCAACAGAGCAGCAGTACATTAAAATTATTTATTTGATTTATTTACCAGTCAATACTTTGCAACTGCAAAAAAATCACATCGTTCCCCAATATTCAACACAATTGTACTGAAAAAATAAATAAACAATAATAATTATTTGAAAATAATATAATTGACAGGGCCCCCTGCTGGCCCAGTGCCCTGTACTGTAGGCCTGTGCGTTAATCCGTGCCTGGTGTGTAGATGAGGGATCCTGATAGAGAGTGTGTAGAGAGAGTGTGTAGATGAGGGATCCTGATAGAGAGTGTGTGTAGATGAGGGATCCTGATAGAGAGTGTGTGTAGATGAGGGATCCTGATAGAGAGAGTGTGTAGATGAGGGATCCTGATAGAGAGTGTGTGTAGATGAGGGATCCTGATAGAGAGAGTGTGTAGATGAGGGATCCCGATAGAGAGTGTGTGTAGATGAGGGATCCCGATAGAGGGTGTGTGTAGATGAGGGATCCTGATAGAGAGTGTGTGTAGATGAGGGATCCTGATAGAGAGTGTGTGTAGATGAGGGATCCTGATAGAGAGAGTGTGTAGATGAGGGATCCTGATAGAGAGTGTGTGTAGATGAGGGATCCCGATAGAGGGTGTGTGTAGATGAGGGATCCCGATAGAGAGTGTGTGTAGATGAGGGATCCCGATAGAGAGTGTGTGTAGATGAGGGATCCCGATAGAGGGTGTGTGTAGATGAGGGATCCCGATAGAGGGTGTGTGTAGATGAGGGATCCCGATAGAGGGTGTGTGTAGATGAGGGATCCTGATAGAGAGTGTGTGTAGATGAGGGATCCTGATAGAGAGTGTGTGTAGATGAGGGATCCTGATAGAGAGAGTGTGTAGATGAGGGATCCTGATAGAGAGTGTGTGTAGATGAGGGATCCTGATAGAGAGTGTGTGTAGATGAGGGATCCTGATAGAGAGAGTGTGTAGATGAGGGATCCCGATAGAGAGTGTGTGTAGATGAGGGATCCCGATAGAGGGTGTGTGTAGATGAGGGATCCTGATAGAGAGTGTGTGTAGATGAGGGATCCTGATAGAGAGTGTGTGTAGATGAGGGATCCTGATAGAGAGAGTGTGTAGATGAGGGATCCTGATAGAGAGTGTGTGTAGATGAGGGATCCTGATAGAGGGTGTGTGTAGATGAGGGATCCCGATAGAGAGTGTGTGTAGATGAGGGATCCCGATAGAGAGTGTGTGTAGATGAGGGATCCTGATAGAGAGAGTGTGTAGATGAGGGATCCTGATAGAGAGTGTGTGTAGATGAGGGATCCTGATAGAGAGTGTGTGTAGATGAGGGATCCTGATAGAGGGTGTGTGTAGATGAGAGAGGGTGTGTGTAGATGAGGGATCCCGATAGAGAGTGTGTGTAGATGAGGGATCCCGATAGAGAGTGTGTGTAGATGAGGGATCCTGACAGAGAGTGTGTGTAGATGAGGGATCCTGATAGAGAGAGTGTGTAGATGAGGGATCCCGATAGAGAGTGTGTGTAGCTGAGGGATCCCGATAGAGAGTGTGTGTAGATGAGGGATCCCGATAGAGAGTGTGTGTAGATGAGGGATCCCGATAGAGAGTGTGTGTAGATGAGGGATCCCGATAGAGAGAGTGTGTAGATGAGGGATCCTGATAGAGAGTGTGTGTAGATGAGGGATCCCGATAGAGAGAGTGTGTAGATGAGGGATCCCGATAGAGAGTGTGTGTAGATGAGGGATCCTGATAGAGGGTGTGTGTAGCTGAGGGATCCTGATAGAGAGTGTGTGTAGATGAGGGATCCCGATAGAGAGAGTGTGTAGATGAGGGATCCCGATAGAGAGTGTGTGTAGATGAGGGATCCCGATAGAGAGTGTGTGTAGATGAGGGATCCCGATAGAGAGTGTGTGTAGATGAGGGATCCCGATAGAGAGTGTGTGTAGATGAGGGATCCCGATAGAGAGTGTGTGTAGCTGAGGGATCCTGATAGAGAGAGTGTGTAGATGAGGGATCCCGATAGAGAGTGTGTGTAGATGAGGGATCCTGATAGAGAGTGTGTGTAGGAGGAAACCTCTGGTCTCGTGATCTGCACACACAGATGCTGACAGTGTCATGATGTTGCACTTCTCGATCTGCTGAGGTAAGCAGTCTTGCGCTGAAGGATCACGAAACGCAGATGAGCCCTCTCAGCAGTCAGAGTCCGTTCTGTATTATTTTATGATCCTGATCCAGCAGATCAAGGCCAGCGGTTCACACAGAAGCTGCCGTCATCATTCAGTGCTGAGTGAAACTTGGACTTGTTTCACCTCTGGTTTGCGACAGACTGACTCAGAGCTCTCCTGAACACTGAAGGGTTTTTTCCTTACAAACGGTTTTTAAAGAACAACAGCCAAAATGATTGATGACAGAGATGTTCAGAAGTGTAGCAGTGCGAGTCTGCAAGCTTCACTTCTGAATGCCCAAAGTAAAGATACACTGTCAATTTAATACACTTGTGTTAACCCGCTCAATCTATTCATAATGACAACATCCAAACTGAAATAGAATAATTACAAACAATATGATTTACACACGAACTCCAGCGTAATCTGAACGTTTAAATGCTGAAGACAGATGTTAGCACCTGCATCTCACAGGCATTGGCTGCCACCGGTGTGTTTCGCTTGACATGATGACGTATTTCTCCACTGTTGGACGCCCTCAATGCTGTGACCCGCTGTCAGTCGTCACTGTGTGATCAGAGAGACTGCAGGACAGTGTTGTGCTCTGCAAAGGGTTTCAGGTGTCCATCACGAGTCAAACACCACAGATGATGCTCTGCCTGCCTGGCTTTATGTTGTTTCAACGCATTCTCATCCCAAAGCATAATATATTGACTCTTTTGACAAAGCGTCTATATCCAACGCACATGGCACCCTTTAGCGTCAATATGACACGCTTCGGTTATGGGTAGGTTTAGGTCTGGGGTAGTGTTAGGGTTAGACCACTAGGAGGCGCCATATATCTGCGTCTCATATTGATGCTAAAGGGTGCCATATGCGTTGGATATAGACGCTTTGTCAAAAGAGTCAATATATTACGCTTTGGGATGAGAACGGGCTCGTTGTTTCCATGAGTTTTCACTTTATGTGTGTGTGTGTGTGTGTGTGTGGGGGGGGGGGGGTTGTTTGAGAGAGAGAAAGTGTGTGTGTGTATGGGTAAATGTGTGTGTGTGTGTGTATGAGTAAATGTGTGTGTGTGCGCATTGCTCTGGCGGGTGGGCCGCTCCTCTCTCAGTCTTCAGATTGGTGTGTTTCTGGAGGAGGACTCAAACGCCCACACTACATCTGCCCCATGTGTTACACATCCGCCTCTGTACTAATCAGCCTCTGGATCTGATCTATCCTGTGTTTTCTCACTGAAGTGTGTGTGTGTGTGTGTGTGTGTGTGTGTGTGTGTGTGTGTGGACTGGAGGGCATGCAGCAGTAAATATGAATTATGGGCATTCATGATAAATTACTGGGTGGTGTGTCTCTCTCACACAGACACACACACACACACACACAGACACAGACACAGACACACACACACACACACGTTGCAGGAAGCAGGTTCAGGTGTCTGTTTGCACTGCTGAAACAGAGCAGTCCCTAAAACAGGCCCCTTTTCCTCCCTGTTCATTCTAAATGAATTCCTGTGTGACCACACACACACACACACACACACACACACACACACACACACACACAGTATGAGTTATAAGCGGTTTTCCACATGGGGACCAAAAAATGTCTGCACAAGGTCGAGGATTTGGGATATGGTAGCTGGGATATACTGAAATGGACTGTATCAGTGGAGACCAGTAACACTGTTCTCAGATCTGAGACTCTCTCTCTGCGGTACTGTCATATTTACAGCAGAAACAAACAGTTTTATATATATGTCAATATGTTTTCAAATGTAATTTATTCCTGTGATCAAAGCTGAATTTTCAGCATCATTATTATCATTCAAAAAAAATCTGAAGGAGCACAACTGTTTTCAACACTGATAATAATCATAACATCAGATCCTCATATTAGAGTGATTTCTGAAGGATCATGTGACACTGAAGACTGGAGTTATGATGCTTTGATCACAGGAATAAATGACACTTTACTGTATATTCACATAGAAAACAGCTGATTTACACTGGAATAATATTTCACTGTTTTTACTGTATTTCTGATCAAATAAATGCAGCCTTGGTGAGCAGAAGAGACTCTTTCAGAAACATTAAAGCATCTCAAACAGTGTGCCATGCTCAAACAACACTGGACAACGAATGAGAGAAGGCGAGGAACTTAACTCTCCCCGCAAGCGTTTCTCACACATTTCCGCCAGCATCTTTTATCATTTTCACAGAAGTGTCATGGCCCCCAGAATATTCTGTTGTATGAATATCTGAACATGCAATATATCCAAATAAAGAACAGAGCCTCTGCTTTTAAACCAAAAACAAACAAACAAATCTTGCTCCATTCCTTCTTTTTCTTCAACACTTAAATGTGGCAAGTTTCATTTAAAAAAGCAACATTTTTTATAAAGTTTTTATCAAAGTCTTCGTCCAGATCAGATTCAGAGCGATGATTAAAACACAGATGGAGTAGATCGAGTCCATCCACACCCCTAAAGCTTCTCAGTCCTGAAGCTCGTCCTGGGTCGACATTCATTCAGTAACATCAGGCAGTTTTGATTTATATGCTGTTAATGTTGATGATTGTGTTATTTTACATGTGCATCTGCTTATATATGAGATTGCTGATTTCTGCTTCTTCTTCACATGTGTTTTGATTAGGAGATTCAGTTCTCTTTCAGTAGATGTGTATTAGCGCACCCTACCGTATAACAGGGAAAACACGGAAAGCTGGAAATGTCAGCCAATGGAGGGGAACGAGTTAAAAACACATGCTCATAAACTAAATAATAAACAGCTGTGATGATTAAATTAATTTCCGTAGTAACTGATAATGGCGGGAAAAGGAGAGCAAAGGAACACGGGCACAGGTGATTAAACAGACTGATAGACAATAAAACCAAAAATAAGCATAACTGTGGCAGTAGTGTGTATAAATTATTCTCAACTACCAAATTAATTTATTGTTGTTTGAATAAAGTGCAAATTAGAATTTTTGATTTCAAGGTAAAGGTCTGAGTAAAACACTTTTTTCAAAAGTAAGTGAAGAACCACTGTTTTTTAAAGCCATTTAAATCTGTCTTTTAAAGCAGTATTATGTTGCAGATGTCAATGTTCCCGCAGAATCGGGCTGTTTTGAAAGCGTAGACCTGGTACTGTCAGTCATTCATAAGCAGAGATGTGTCAGTCTCACATTAACATCAGTCTTTTACTCACTGCCGTCCCGTACAATCAAACGCAATATCACACAGTCTGTGGGAAACTTAATGGCCAAGTGAATGATATTTCATTCAATGATTAAACCGTATTGTGTATTTGAATGCAGATGTGTTCACACTGTCTTTGTGTGTGTGTGTGTGTTCACGATCAGATGAAGCATGTCGAGGAGCGCTTCGGACAGGACGCTAATAAAGAGGTCCTGCTGACGTGTATCGGCATCACGTCTGGCGTGGGTCGCCTCATCTTCGGCAGAGTGGCGGACTATGTGCCCGGAGTCAACAAAGTCTTCCTGCAGGTGAGAAACAAATTCAACACTCGCCTGACCTTCCCGTGCCAGTCAGATAATGATTCACTCAGGAGGCGTTGAGGGAAGGACTGATTCAAACCAAGCGGCAACCTTCCGGTCTCTCTTAAATCCAACACTGAGAGACTTAACCTGCAGTTCCTCCACTGGCCACTAGAGGCCGGCTGCAGAAGACAGTCAATCTCATAAACCCGCATGTTAAAATGCCCAACTTTACAGCAGAATAAAACATGTTTACAGCCTGGTACAAAAAGTGGTTTTCATCTATATAGCTAATTTTGCCCTTCATGACGACTGTGAGGGGGTGAATATTTTTATAACTCATCAGTTTAAATTATATTAAGCCTTAAAGTTCTGCATAATTAAGGGCGTGGCCACTTGAGTGACAGGTGGATTGCCGCTGATGTCACTACTAGCCGTTTGTCTGCTGTCTGTTAGCGTCACGTCTCCTCAGCTAATCCGCCTCGCTGCACATTTCCGGTTATCCGGGAGTGATGCGCTGCCAAGATGGCGGCGGCCAGCTCCGCCCACTTTGGGCTTCAAAAACGCTTCTTCAGAAACACTACGGGTGACGTCACGCACACTACGTCCATATGTTTTTACAGTCTATGATTCAAGCCCGTAACCCCTGAGATCAAAAATCACTGCATTATTCTCAGACTTTTACACAAATGCTCTGTTTCACACTAACACTGTCATCAGAAGTGAGCTACTGACAGTTAGATAACACTTGATCATTAGTTGAGTGCTTTAACCTCAGTTTGTGGCAGAAGCTGTCCCCTGTCGAGGCGTCTCAGGTTCAGCAGTGCTGTGTTTCGGCAGGTGTCCTCCTTCATGGTGATCGGGGTGATGTCCATGATGATTCCTCTGTGCCACGTGTTCGGCGGGCTGATCGCCGTCTGTCTGCTCATGGGTCTGTTCGACGGCTGCTTCATCTGCATCATGGCTCCCATCGCCTTTGAGCTGGTCGGCTCCCAGAACGTGTCGCAGGCCATCGGCTTCCTCCTGGGCATGATGTCCATCCCCATGACCGTCGGGCCGCCCATCGCAGGTACTGTGTGTGTGTGTGTGGAGCGTCCTGCAGTGAATCCATCTGGATCAGGGAGCCCAGTCCTGTTCAAACATGGCATTAAAGCCATGATCACTGCTCCTGAAGATCTTCATTATTGGGTCAGCTGTCTCTGATGATCAATTGCTGAAGATCTTCATTAGTGGGTCAGCTGTCTCTGATGATCAATTGCTGAAGATCTTCATTATTGGGTCAGCTGTCTCTGATGATCAATTGCTGAAGATCTTCATTAGTGGGTCAGCTGTGTTGGAACAGGACTGGGCTCCCCTGATCTAGAGAAATAAAGGTGAACTGACTGAAGTGAACTGACTGAAGTGTGATCATTGTCTGCCACCTGTTGGCTTGAGTAGGTACTGCATCACTGTGCCAGATTTACATTTATGCATTACTAGAGTCTGAACACGCAATGGCACCATACCATTACAATAAAATGCAATTTTAAAAAGTTACTCGGAGGTCCAAAAATGTCCATGTCAAAAAACTGACATAAAACTTTGAAGCTTGGGAATGCAGACTTAAGTTTGGTCTCATTTTAAAGACCCATGGCAAATTATTGTTGAAGGAAAAATTGTAGAAAAAAAGGAAAATGAGGTTGTAGTTTATGAAAATTATTTATGATTAAAAAAAAAATATGAAAATATATATTTTATAAAACATGTGTTACGGGTGTGGTGCGTGGTGAAGAAGAGGCTGAGTCCAAAGGCTCCAATACAAACATTTACTCATAAATCTTCCAAACAGGTACAGACAGGCAGAAGGGTAACTCACACAGAACATAAGGTAACATAAACACACCTTACATAAACGAGAACCGACCAGGACTGACTGAAGAGAGGGAAACTAAATACAGATACAAATGAACACTAATGAGGTGAGGACAGGTAACACAGATGATGATTACGATAAACAGGTGGGTAATGAGGGAGTGAGTTCAGGTGTGGAGACGAGGAGGATTCTGGGAAGTGTAGTGAAGATAAAGACAGGATGGTGCAGACGATGACTGTGACAACATGTTGAACTCAAAAACTTGAAAATCAAAGCCATAAATTGAATCAAGTTGAGTTCTAAATGTCAAGCTCCACTGGTATAAACAGGGCTGGAATTTGTGATTTGCAGTACAGCATACTTACTCTTTCAAACATTACATGGGGTTTGAGACGGCCTTTCTCAACCTTTACCCGTGAGATCCAGTGCTATCTCTCCGGAGTCGGAAGCCCGCCCCGCAGTTCCTTCCGCTCCGGAAGAGGGGCACCGGTGTTCAAGCTGTCTAGTTCCGAGGAACTAGAGGTGCAGAGCATCGAAATGGCGGAAGAAGAAACGCCAGCTTCTTCCCCAGTGCATTAGGAACTGGTGGAGGTATTTTTATGCGCTGTGTCAAAATTAAATATTGAATGGCCAGCCGAGAAACAAGCCCGTCATCCTAAAAGTCTATTAGCCAAGCGCTTTCTAACATCAAGTGCAGTATCTCCACCAAGGGGACTTCCATTTTTCCATGACCTACATAAAGAACTAACTAGATAGTGAAATAAACCTGATTCGTCCAGAGTTTTTAGCCCTCAAGTCCACGTTTACTCTGATATAAGGGGGCTAAAAAAATATGGTTATGGGACGATGCCGAAAGTAGAGCAGCCGCTCGCCAGTTATTTGTCACCAGCATCGGCATCATCCCTGAAGTCCCCAATGCTGCCCACTAAACCATTAAAAACATCTTCTATGTTAGTAGTTAAAGCATATACGCTAGCAGGTCAGGTTGGTGCTGGTGCATGCCTTCACACTATGGCCATATTACAGGCATACCAGGCTGATCTGCTGAGGGACCTGGAGACTAGCGAGGGGGGCGGGGCCTGACGTAGTTCTCTCTGAGCCACGACAGAGACTGCTCGTGCTATTGGGCGGTCTATCGCTGCTAATGTGTCATCGGAGAGATATCTATGGTTACATTTGTCTGAGATAAAAGATAAAGATAAATATGTTCTGCTGGACGCCCCGCTATTGCGAAAAAGCAAGCGGAGGTGTTCAAGCGTTACCTCCCACGCCGTCAACAGAACCGAGCGCAACAGAGAGTGTCGCCTCTCGTGTCGCCCTTAGTAGATTATCTGTTAGAGTGGAAGATCCTGCCAAACATATCTCAGTGGGTCCTGCAGATTGTAGAAAAGGGGTACAGAATCCAGTTCGGTTCTCGTCCACCATGCTACAATGGGGTATTACTCATAGTAGTACATCCAGTGCAGGCTCTGGTGATGGAACAAGAAGTGAAAGCACTATTAGCGAAGGAAGCTATAGAGCTGGTTACTCCGATCAAGAGAGACTCAGGGTTCTACAGCCGGTACTTCATTGTTCCAAAAAAGGATGGGCGGTTGAGTCCCATTTTAGATCTTCGTCATCTCAATCGTTCAGTAAAGAAGTTAAAATTCAAAATGCTAACGTTGAAGCAAATCGTGACTCAAATCAGATCCGAGGACTGTTTTGTCATTATAGATCTGAAAGATGCATACTTCCATGTCTCCATCCTTCCGAGGTTCACTTTTGGGTGAAAAGCTCCGTCCACGAGGAAGCTATACGCCCTGAAATGGAGAGTGTTTACTTCTTGGTGTAATCTAAGACAATTGGATCCAGTTAATTATTAGTTCAATACTCGAGTTCTTGCAAGATCGTTTTGCTTCAGGATTATCTGCTTACACACTGAAGGATTATGTTGCGGCCATTGCTGCCTACCATGCGCCCCTGGGGGTTTCTTATTATACTTATTATATATTCTTATTATACGTTTCCTTCGTGGCACCCTGAGTCTGAGGCCTGCAGTTCATACCAGAGTTTCAGCCTGGGATCTGGCTCTTATTCTAGAAGGTTTATCTGTCGCTCCCTTTGAGCCTCTTGATTCTGTCTCAGAAAAGTTTCTGAAAATGTGTTCCTTCTAATCATTTCCTCACTAAAAAGAGTAGGAGATCTTCAGGCCCTTTCGGTATCTCCTTCATGCCTTGAGTTGGCACCCGGGATGGTCAAAGCGTTCCTCTATCCGAAACCTGGATATGTGCCTAAAGTTCCAACCAATGTACCATGGCCTATCGTACTGCAGGACAACCTCATTTGTCCAGTCAGAGCACCAGTGGAGAAAGTCTGATTAGCTGCTGGAGTGTTTTGGGACCCCTAAAAAAGGCCTTCCTGCATTCAAGCAGACTGTTAGCAAATGGATATTTCACTTGCATATGAGGTTGTGGGGCAGCCTTCACCTTTTGCCACTAGAGCCCTTTCTACTAGGGGCATGGCGGCCTCCAAGGCCCTAATTTCTGGGGTGTTCCTTCAAGAAGTTTGTGATGGAGTGGTTTGGTCTTCACCGCTCACGTTTGTCAGATTTTATGACCTAGACATGGATACTCCTGGGTATGGAGTTCTCATGTCGTGACAGTTTTAACACAGATTCTTTGCCGTATGGCGTTCGGGCATTCTCGTTCCCAAAGCGTCATAGCAAGCAAGTGAATCACAGGGATGTAGGAAGTATGGCAAAGTGACGCAGCGTCTTGTTCCCTACTCAGGGAACTAGGGTTACAGTCGTAACCTGAGACGTTCCCTTTCGAGGGAACACGCGCTGCGTCACTTTGCCATACTTCCTACATCCCTGTGATCGACTTGCTTCGGCCTTTGCGAAGCTAGCGCCGGTCAGACCTGATGTGTTTTTATCCTTTCCTGGTCATGACGTCACACGCCCGTGACTCTCATTCCCGCCATTGGACTAGTTGACACATGTGCTTCAGACGCAATCGAGCAGGGGCGTTCCCAGAGCGTCATCGATGCAGCGTCTCGTTCCCTAATCAGAGAAGTTGGGTTACAGTCATAACCTGAGACGTTTTCGCTGCATTTACACAGTTTCGACCAGCAGGTGTCTATTTGGAAACAGTGAATCATTCTGCAAAGCAATTGGTTCAAATTTCTCCCATCACTACTGTTCATGGCTTCACAGAGATCATCACCAAATTTAGAAACAGTTATGCAGTAACAAAGCCTTGTTTATTGAAATCACATGACGCAGCGCCCATCACTAGTGCCGTAAATGCCACAGATTTGAAAGCAGTGATATGGAGCACAAGCGTCTCAGTCGTGTGTTCAGATGGCAGTGCATTGAGCTGATCTGAGGTCTGTGTGTGACTCTGTACCCAGGGTTCCTGAGAGACCGGCTGGGCACCTATGACGTGGCGTTTTACCTGGCGGGCATCCCTCCACTCATCGGCGGGGCCGTGCTGTGTGTGATCCCGTGGGTGGAGGCCCGGAGGAAGAAGAAGGAGGCCGACGCCACAGCAGAAACCATGGAGAACATACTGGAGCACAAGAGCCACAAGGACGTCAAGAACCAAGACACTGAATCTGTCATCTGAGAAACATTCACAGCACAGAGACTGACTGATATGTGTGTGTGTGTGTGTGTGTGTGTGTGTGTTCAGGAGAACATGCTGGAGCACAAGAGCCACACGGACGTCAAGAACCAAGACCCTGAATCTGTCATTGAGAAATATTCACAGCGCAGAGACTGACCGATGTGTGTGTGTGTGTGTTCAGATGTGTGTGTGTTATGTAATTTTATATCCCCGCAGGAAAGGCCGTCTAACAGGGCTTCTACATGATTGTGATTCTTGAGCTATGCATCTTTCAGAAAAATATTTTTGTACTGAACTTTTAGGGTTTAAAAGGGAAATGGTGTAACATGAACAATCATTCATGAAGAAGGGAAGCCCTGAAACCTTCATCCTCAGAGGAGATTCATGGGATCTTATATTAACCAGTTAGAAAGTATTCGTATGTTTCCTTTATTCTTATACTCTAGCTTGTTTTATGTCAGACTATAATGAGTAACTCGTATGATTGTTTTAATTGGGAAAGTTAGCCATATGTCTTAATTTCTTCCTGTACTGGAAAGATTTAAAGGATGTTTATGCAGATGAGCGCTTTATTAGAGTAGATGTCATGCGTTATATGCAATTATATAAGAGATATTTCCTCTGAGGAAAGATTAATGCTGTTTTATTGTGTAGAGCAGATAGAAATGATGTTGTTTTGGTCTGGAATCTGATGAATCCCATTGTTCTTGTGTTTATGGCGTATGTGTTTGACACGGCTGCTTAAATGGGCTTTACCAACCAGGCCAGATATCAGCATATTAGTATAATAATGAACTGGGATTGTTTGCTATGCAGTGAAGTTGAAATGCTATTTTCTTCATCAATGTTAAAAAAAAATGGTGTTGATTGGTTAGATTGAGCCAAGCTGCCATTGTGATCTCAGAGTTTCCCCTTTATTTCGACTGCATGCGTCATGTTCATGAGGCCTTAACTGTAAAACAGCACATCCGCAGAGGTGTTTTATTTCGTTTATCAGCGAGTATGAATGTCTGAGTCTCATGCATGATGGGTATGGCAGCGTGTCTCCTCAGGACAGTCGTCACATGATCAGATGATCCATAGGAGTGTTATTCTGGTCCAGTGATCTACCTCGATTGACATTCGTCCTCAAATGTTCCTCTGAGGATCATAAACTCACCAAGTGCCCGTGCCACTTATCACACATCCCATGTTTCCTCTGCTGTGTTTTTATGAGTATTATTACTTGTATCACATATGTATTGCAACAACCTTTGTTAGTGCCTTGACAATGTGATTATTGGACAGAGATGAAGTATTGATTTGACAATGAACAGGTTCTATTCGTTTCAGTAGAAAACTAACCCTAACCCTAAACTGAACATTTCAGAGGAAAAGCTTGATCTTTTCCGACGCTCAGCGGAGAGTGTCTCCTAGCTCTTGATTGGTTTATTCATTTCTCTTTGGTTTGAAACCATGTCCATGTTTTTGGGAAGATTTTTTTTACTTTTTTGTACATGATCATTTTTGTACCTGTTTTTATTTATGCTGTTGACGTAAATCACTGTTGCACACCAAACCAGAGAAGGTTCTGCTTCATGTAACCTCATATTCTGTGATATTAAATATGCACTGGTTTTGATGAGCGCTGCGGTGATTTACTCAGGGTAATAATACATGTAAAATAACTTGTAAAGTTTCTCCAGACCTCAGCTAAACACCAATATTACTGACTTCAGTTCTTGAGGAATTTAAAGAAATCTTATTGTCCATTTACCTGTGATTGTAACATTTAAAAATGACATTTACTGAATAACAAGTAAAGCAAAATATACCATTGCACTTAGTACTTGCACTTACAGTCTATAGTTAGTATGTAGTTATTGTAATGATTATAGTTAGTACATATGTACATGCAGAACAGGACTGTAAAATAAAGTACTACCGAAAATAGTTTCATAACAAACTGTCAGTCTCATGAACTGTTTTTCTCTATGTATAATCTCAATGCAGATGGTTGAATACATATTATGATTCTGCAGCTTCATTTTAGTGACCTTGATCTCATGACTTGCATGATTTTACCTTCTGTTATTTCTTGTTGTATGTACAACACACTTGGTATAAATGAATACAACAATAAAGAAAACATTGATTTTATTAATGAAATGGTTTTCAGATAATCGTTTTGTGAATGGCATAGCACCTTTGCTTGTTTTTTTGTTTGTTTTTTTGTTTTTAAGGTACACTATGTAGTTTTTAAAGTATTTTATTAGCTAAAAGCAATGTCTTTATTCATAAATATGTCCCCATTGGTGTAAAATAACCTCTGCCAATGATCAGACTTATCTTTAATTACATGGTACGGGTAAGTCCATGGAGGCTCCCATGTCGTTCCGCCATCTTGAAATACTATAATGGGCCCTATCTTGCACTCCGCGCAAATGACTTTGTACACTGACGCATGTATCATTCCTATTTTGCACCCGCAAACACAGACCTCCACAGACGCACGTCGGTTAACTAAGAAATACACTTGCGCTCCCCGGGGCGGTTCAGCGCAAAGAGGAGGTGTGTTCCGGCGCAAACTTTCCCTCATGCTATTTTGCTGTTCTATAAAACAATTGCGCCACTGACCAGAAAAAAAATAGTCTAAAGTCAGTGGCGCGTTGCGCGTTGTTCATTATGCTATTTTAAGGGCGCATGCTTGGCCATAATCAATGTAGCGTGTGCACAACGCGCATACACTTTGATTCTCTCATCTAAGCAGCAGTTTTCATTTTTGCAAATCATACATTATTAAGATAGATAGATAGATAGATAGATAGATAGATAGATAGATAGATAGATAGATAGATAGATAGACAATTTATTATAAAAGCATGTAGCTTACACATTTACCCAAATTATCATACGCCTGTTTAACAGAAGTTAATTTGTGTGGGTTTCTCCATCCCCATACAATGTCACTTCTCTGTGTTTTACGGCCCTGACGAGAACGTTGCTCTCCTCGGCTGTGAACCGCTCCTGGCGGTTCACAGCCGAGGAGAGCAACGTTCTCGTCAGGGCCGTAAAACCCAGGGCCTGGCAAATCCCTGGGTTTTACGGCAGGGCTCGTCAGGGCCGTAAGGGCCGTAAAACCCAGGGCTCGTCAGGGCCGTAAAACCCAGGGCCTGGCAAATCCGCCGTTATAATAGGAATCCGCTTTAGAACAAGCACGCCTGCTCTTAAAGGGAATGTGAGATGACGCTCTGATTGGTTTATTTCACGTTACGCCCAAACCACACCTATGAATAATGAAGCTACTTCAGACCAACCCCTTTTAGATTTGCGCCAGGCGCAAGAGGCATTTATCCCGCCGGGAAAATAGCAACAGCGCCGGGATCCGCCCACAAAGTTACTTGCGCTTTACGCTTTGACACTTGCGTTTCAGATCGTTAAAATAGGGCCCAATACCACAGAGGAACAAAAAGCACTAGCCTACCTAAACGCGTTTCCACAACGCGTTTTCGTTCAGAGCCAGCGTCACGTGACTGAAACCAGCTGAAGCGGACAGGGAGATCAGTGAGAGGCGCTCGTCACAGCCCCGACTGCACTGCACGGTCCTTCATAATGCAGGATCTTCTTATGGCGAGCCACAGGAGAAGGAATCCTCGTCGCTAAAAAAAGCAACGAGGGTAAATATCGGGATAGCTTTTCCCAGGTGGAAAGAGCTAATGAAGGAGAAAGACTTTGAAAGGGACGGTGAAGTTTCGCTTTCTTCTCGACAGGTAAGTCAATGTTACGGTCTAAATTACAAGCTTTTTTTCATTGCTTGGTTGTGTAATTCATTATATAGGCAGCATAACAGTAGAACGAGTTATAGTTAAACTCGATGAAGTGCTATTAGAAGACATGTCGTAGCTTCTTGGTACATAACGGCTACCGTAGTTGCAACACGAATTTGAAAGAGCGAGGCGCTAGAGAGCACTATGCGTTTGAATGCAAAATACAATTTCACCGCTAGATGGGAGACATTCCTACACAGTGTACCTTTAAGGAAAGCAACGTTTTGTCAAAATGTGTGTGCACTTGTAACAGCATATACGTGCTCATAAATACACTGGACCGAGCTGGATCTTCACTCACACTATTATTCCCTATAATTTCACAGGCTAAACACGGGATATTGAGAGGAGTCTTAACTTTCCCTTGCAAAACAGAATCTAACTGTGGAAACCGGTGAATTAACCCCGGCGCTTCTCAAAACTGCCCGTACAGTGGGAGTGATCCCCCTAACAGACCCCCACAGAAGACTGACAAGAGGAGGAGTGTTTCTGGAGATCCTAACAGACCCTCACAGAAGACTGACAAGAGGAGGAGTGTTTCTGGAGATCCTAACAGACCCCCACAGAAGACTGACAAGAGGAGGAGTGTTTATGGAGATCCTAACAGACCCCCACAGAAGCCTGACACGAGGAGGAGTGTTTCTGGAGATCCTAACAGACCCTCACAGAAGACTGACACGAGGAGGAGTGTTTCTGGAGATCCTAACAGACCCTCACAGAAGACTGACAAGAGGAGGAGTGTTTCTGGAGATCCTAACAGACCCTCACAGAAGACTGACACGAGGAGGAGTGTTTCTGGAGATCCTAACAGACCCCAACAGAAGACTGACACGAGGAGTGTTTCTAGAGATCCTAACAGACCCCCACAGAAGCCTGACACGAGGAGGAGTGTTTCTGGAGATCCTAACAGACCCTCACAGAAGACTGACACGAGGAGGAGTGTTTCTGGAGATCCTGACAGAACCTCACAGAAGCTCACAGAAGACTGACACGAGGAGGAGTGTTTCTGGAGATCCTAACAGACGCTCACAGAAGACTGACACGAGGAGGAGTGTTTCTGGAGATCCTAACAGACCCCCACAGAAGACTGACACGAGGAGTGTTTCTAGAGATCCTAAAAGACCCTCACAGAAGACTGACACGAGGAGTGTTTCTGGAGATCCTAACAGACCCCCACAGAAGACTGACACGAGGAGGAGTGTTTCTGGAGATCCTAACAGACCCCCACAGAAGACTGACAAGAGGAGGAGTGTTTCTGGAGATCCTAACAGACCCCCACAGAAGCCTGACATGAGGAGGAGTGTTTCTGGAGATCCTAACAGACCCCCACAGAAGACTGACACAAGGAGTGTTTCTAGAGATCCTAACAGACCCCCACAGAAGACTGACATGAGGAGGAGTGTTTCTGGAGATCCTAACAGACCCCCACAGAAGACTGACATGAGGAGGAGTGTTTCTAGAGATCCTAACAGACCCTCACAGAAGACTGACATGAGGAGGAGTGTTTCTGGAGATCCTAACAGACCCTCACAGAAGCCTGACACGAGGAGGAGTGTTTCTGGAGATCCTAACAGACCCTCACAGAAGCCTGACACGAGGAGGAGTGTTTCTGGAGATCCTAACAGACCCCCACAGAAGCCTGACATGAGGAGGAGTGTTTCTGGAGATCCTAACAGACCCTCACAGAAGACTGACAAGAGGAGGAGTTTTTCTGGAGATCCTAACAGACCCCCACAGAAGACTGACACGAGGAGTGTTTCTGGAGATCCTAACAGACCCCAACAGAAGACTGACACGAGGAGTGTTTCTGGAGATCCTAACAGACCCTCACAGAAGACTGACACGAGGAGGAGTGTTTCTGGAGATCCTAACAGACCCTCACAGAAGACTGACAAGAGGAGGAGTGTTTCTGGAGATCCTAACAGACCCTCACAGAAGACTGACAAGAGGAGGAGTGTTTCTGGAGATCCTAACAGACCCCCACAGAAGACTGACACGAGGAGTGTTTCTAGAGATCCTAACAGACCCCAACAGAAGACTGACACGAGGAGGAGTGTTTCTGGAGATCCTAACAGACCCCCCACAGAAGCCTGACATGAGGAGGAGTGTTTCTGGAGATCCTAACAGACCCCCACAGAAGACTGACACGAGGAGGAGTGTTTCTAGAGATCCTAACAGACCCTCACAGAAGACTGACACGAGGAGGAGTGTTTCTGGAGATCCTAACAGACCCTCACAGAAGACTGACACGAGGAGGCGTGTTTCTGGAGATCCTAACAGACCCTCACAGAAGACTGACAAGAGGAGGAGTGTTTCTGGAGATCCTAACAGACCCCCACAGAAGACTGACACGAGGAGTGTTTCTAGAGATCCTAACAGACCCCCACAGAAGACTGACACGAGGAGGAGTGTTTCTGGAGATCCTTACAGACCCTCACAGAAGACTGACAAGAGGAGGAGTGTTTCTGGAGATCCTAACAGACCCCCACAGAAGACTGACACGAGGAGGAGTGTTTCTGGAGAACCTAACAGACCCCCACAGAAGCCTGACATGAGGAGGAGTGTTTCTGGAGATCCTAACAGACCCCCACAGAAGCCTGACAAGAGGAGGAGTGTTTCTAGAGATCCTAACAGACCCTCACAGAAGACTGACAAGAGGAGGAGTGTTTCTAGAAATCCTAACAGACCCTCACAGAAGACTGACAAGAGGAGGAGTGTTTCTGGAGATCCTAACAGACCCCCACAGAAGACTGACACGAGGAGTGTTTCTAGAGATCCTAACAGACCCCCACAGAAGACTGACACGAGGAGGAGTGTTTCTGGAGATCCTAACAGACCCTCACAGAAGACTGACACGAGGAGTGTTTCTAGAGATCCTAACAGACCCCCACAGAAGACTGACACGAGGAGGAGTGTTTCTAAAGATCCTAACAAACCCTCACAGAAGACTGACACGAGGAGGAGTGTTTTTTTTGGAGATCCTAACAGACCCTCACAGAAGAGTGACACGAGGAGTGTTTCTAGAGATCCTAACAGACCCCCACAGAAGACTGACACGAGGAGGAGTGTTTCTGGAGATCCTTACAGACCCTCACAGAAGACTGACACGAGGAGGAGTGTTTCTAGAGATCCTAACAGACCCTCACAGAAGACTGACAAGAGGAGGAGTGTTTCTGGAGATCCTAACAGACCCCCACAGAAGACTGACACGAGGAGGAGTGTTTCTGGAGATCCTAACAGACCCTCACAGAAGACTGACACGAGGAGGCGTGTTTCTGGAGATCCTAACAGACCCTCACAGAAGACTGACAAGAGGAGGAGTGTTTCTGGAGATCCTAACAGACCCCCACAGAAGACTGACACGAGGAGTGTTTCTAGAGATCCTAACAGACCCCCACAGAAGACTGACACGAGGAGGAGTGTTTCTGGAGATCCTTACAGACCCTCACAGAAGACTGACAAGAGGAGGAGTGTTTCTGGAGATCCTAACAGACCCCCACAGAAGACTGACACGAGGAGGAGTGTTTCTGGAGAACCTAACAGACCCCCACAGAAGCCTGACATGAGGAGGAGTGTTTCTGGAGATCCTAACAGACCCCCACAGAAGCCTGACAAGAGGAGGAGTGTTTCTAGAGATCCTAACAGACCCTCACAGAAGACTGACAAGAGGAGGAGTGTTTCTAGAAATCCTAACAGACCCTCACAGAAGACTGACAAGAGGAGGAGTGTTTCTGGAGATCCTAACAGACCCCCACAGAAGACTGACACGAGGAGTGTTTCTAGAGATCCTAACAGACCCCCACAGAAGACTGACACGAGGAGGAGTGTTTCTGGAGATCCTAACAGACCCTCACAGAAGACTGACACGAGGAGTGTTTCTAGAGATCCTAACAGACCCCCACAGAAGACTGACACGAGGAGGAGTGTTTCTAAAGATCCTAACAAACCCTCACAGAAGACTGACACGAGGAGGAGTGTTTTTTTTGGAGATCCTAACAGACCCTCACAGAAGAGTGACACGAGGAGTGTTTCTAGAGATCCTAACAGACCCCCACAGAAGACTGACACGAGGAGGAGTGTTTCTGGAGATCCTTACAGACCCTCACAGAAGACTGACACGAGGAGGAGTGTTTCTAGAGATCCTAACAGACCCTCACAGAAGACTGACAAGAGGAGGAGTGTTTCTGGAGATCCTAACAGACCCCCACAGAAGACTGACACGAGGAGGAGTGTTTCTGGAGAACCTAACAGACCCCCACAGAAGCCTGACATGAGGAGGAGTGTTTCTGGAGATCCTAACAGACCCCCACAGAAGCCTGACAAGAGGAGGAGTGTTTCTAGAGATCCTAACAGACCCTCACAGAAGACTGACAAGAGGAGGAGTGTTTCTAGAGATCCTAACAGACCCTCACAGAAGACTGACAAGAGGAGGAGTGTTTCTGGAGATCCTAACAGACCCCCACAGAAGACTGACACGAGGAGTGTTTCTAGAGATCCTAACAGACCCCCACAGAAGACTGACACGAGGAGGAGTGTTTCTGGAGATCCTAACAGACCCTCACAGAAGACTGACACGAGGAGTGTTTCTAGAGATCCTAACAGACCCCCACAGAAGACTGACACGAGGAGGAGTGTTTCTAGAGATCCTAACAAACCCTCACAGAAGACTGACACGAGGAGGAGTGTTTTTTTTTGGAGATCCTAACAGACCCTCACAGAAGACTGACACGAGGAGTGTTTCTAGAGATCCTAACAGACCCTCACAGAAGACTGACACGAGGAGTGTTTCTAGAGATCCTAACAGACCCCCACAGAAGCCTGACATGAGGAGGAGTGTTTCTAGAGATCCTAACAGACCCTCACAGAAGACTGACACGAGGAGGAGTGTTTCTAGAGATCCTAACAGACCCTCACAGAAGACTGACAAGAGGAGGAGTGTTTCTGGAGATCCTAACAGACCCTCACAGAAGACTGACAAGAGGAGGAGTGTTTCTGGAGATCCTAACAGACCCTCACAGAAGACTGACACGAGGAGGAGTGTTTCTGGAGATCCTAACAGACCCTCACAGAAGACTGACACGAGGAGGAGTGTTTCTAAAGATCCTAACAGACCCCCACAGAAGCCTGACATGAGGAGTGTTTCTAGAGATCCTAACAGACCCCCACAGAAGCCTGACATGAGGAGTGTTTCTGGAGATCCTAACAGACCCCCACAGAAGCCTGACATGAGGAGGAGTGTTTCTGGAGATCCTAACAGACCCTCACAGAAGCCTGACATGAGGAGGAGTGTTTCTGGAGATCCTAACAGACCCCCACAGAAGACTGACACGAGGAGGAGTGTTTCTGGAGATCCTAACAGACCCTCACAGAAGACTGACACGAGGAGGAGTGTATCTAAAGATCCTAACAGACCCCCACAGAAGCCTGACACGAGGAGGAGTGTTTCTGGAGATCCTAACACCCTCACAGAAGACTGACATGAGGAGTGTTTCTAGAGATCCTAACAGACCCCCACAGAAGACTGACACGAGGAGGAGTGTTTCTGGAGATCCTAACAGACCCTCACAGAAGACTGACAAGAGGAGGAGTGTTTCTGGAGATCCTAGCAGACCCTCACAGAAGACTGACACGAGGAGGAGTGTTTCTGGAGATCCTAACAGACCCTCACAGAAGCCTGACACGAGGAGGAGTGTTTCTGGAGATCCTAACAGACCCCCACAGAAGACTGACACGAGGAGGAGTGTTTCTGGAGATCCTAACAGACCCCCACAGAAGCCTGACACGAGGAGGAGTGTTTCTGGAGATCCTAACAGACCCTCACAGAAGCCTGACATGAGGAGGAGTGTTTCTGGAGATCCTAACACCCTCACAGAAGACTGACATGAGGAGTGTTTCTGGAGATCCTAACAGACCCTCACAGAAGACTGACACGAGGAGGAGTGTTTCTGGAGATCCTAACAGACCCTCACAGAAGACTGACACGAGGAGGAGTGTTTCTAGAGATCCTAACAGACCCTCACAGAAGACTGACACGAGGAGGAGTGTTTCTAAAGATCCTAACAGACCCCCACAGAAGCCTGACACGAGGAGGAGTGTTTCTGGAGATCTTAACAGACCCTCACAGAAGACTGATACGAGGAGGAGTGTTTCTGGAGATCCTAACAGACCCCCACAGAAGCCTGACACGAGGAGGAGTGTTTCTGGAGATCCTAACACCCTCACAGAAGACTGACATGAGGAGTGTTTCTAGAGATCCTAACAGACCCCCACAGAAGACTGACACGAGGAGGAGTGTTTCTGGAGATCCTAACAGACCCTCACAGAAGACTGACACGAGGAGGAGTGTTTCTGGAGATCCTAACAGACCCTCACAGAAGACTGACACGAGGAGGAGTGTTTCTGGAGATCGTAACAGACCCTCACAGAAGACTGACAAGAGGAGGAGTGTTTCTAGAGATCCTAACAGACCCTCACAGAAGACTGACACGAGGAGGAGTGTTTCTGGAGATCCTAACAGACCCTCACAGAAGACTGACACGAGGAGGAGTGTTTCTGGAGATCCTAACAGACCCTCACAGAAGACTGACACGAGGAGGAGTGTTTCTGGAGATCCTAACAGACCCCCACAGAAGCCTGACACGAGGAGGAGTGTTTCTGGAGATCCTAACACCCTCACAGAAGACTGACATGAGGAGTGTTTCTAGAGATCCTAACAGACCCCCACAGAAGACTGACACGAGGAGGAGTGTTTCTGGAGATCCTAACAGACCCTCACAGAAGACTGACACGAGGAGGAGTGTTTCTGGAGATCCTAACAGACCCTCACAGAAGACTGACACGAGGAGGAGTGTTTCTGGAGATCCTAACAGACCCCCACAGAAGCCTGACACGAGGAGGAGTGTTTCTGGAGATCCTAACAGACCCTCACAGAAGACTGACACGAGGAGGAGTGTTTCTGGAGATCCTAACAGACCCTCACAGAAGACTGACACGAGGAGGAGTGTTTCTGGAGATCCTAACAGACCCCCACAGAAGACTGACAAGAGGAGGAGTGTTTCTTGAGATCCTAACAGACCCTCACAGAAGACTGACACGAGGAGGAGTGTTTATGGAGATCCTAACAGACCCCCACAGAAGCCTGACACGAGGAGGAGTGTTTCTGGAGATCCTAACAGACCCTCACAGAAGACTGACACGAGGAGGAGTGTTTCTGGAGATCCTAACAGACCCTCACAGAAGACTGACACGAGGAGGAGTGTTTCTGGAGATCCTAACAGACCCTCACAGAAGACTGACAAGAGGAGGAGTGTTTCTGGAGATCCTAACAGACCCTCACAGAAGACTGACACGAGGAGGAGTGTTTCTGGAGATCCTAACAGACTCTCACAGAAGACTGACACGAGGAGGAGTGTTTCTGGAGATCCTAACAGACCCCCACAGAAGCCTGACACGAGGAGGAGTGTTTCTGGAGATCCTAACACCCTCACAGAAGACTGACATGAGGAGTGTTTCTAGAGATCCTAACAGACCCCCACAGAAGACTGACACGAGGAGGAGTGTTTCTGGAGATCCTAACAGACCCTCACAGAAGACTGACACGAGGAGGAGTGTTTCTGGAGATCCTAACAGACCCCCACAGAAGACTGACAAGAGGAGGAGTGTTTCTTGAGATCCTAACAGACCCTCACAGAAGACTGACACGAGGAGGAGTGTTTATGGAGATCCTAACAGACCCCCACAGAAGCCTGACACGAGGAGGAGTGTTTCTGGAGATCCTAACAGACCCTCACAGAAGACTGACACAAGGAGGAGTGTTTCTGGAGATCCTAACAGACCCTCACAGAAGACTGACACGAGGAGGAGTGTTTCTGGAGATCCTAACAGACCCTCACAGAAGACTGACAAGAGGAGGAGTGTTTCTGGAGATCCTAACAGACCCTCACAGAAGACTGACACGAGGAGGAGTGTTTCTGGAGATCCTAACAGACCCTCACAGAAGACTGACACGAGGAGGAGTGTTTCTGGAGATCCTAACAGACCCTCACAGAAGACTGACACGAGGAGGAGTGTTTCTGGAGATCCTAACAGACCCCCACAGAAGCCTGACACGAGGAGGAGTGTTTCTGGAGATCCTAACACCCTCACAGAAGACTGACATGAGGAGTGTTTCTAGAGATCCTAACAGACCCCCACAGAAGACTGACACGAGGAGGAGTGTTTCTGGAGATCCTAACAGACCCTCACAGAAGACTGACACGAGGAGGAGTGTTTCTGGAGATCCTAACAGACCCTCACAGAAGACTGACACAAGGAGGAGTGTTTCTGGAGATCCTAACAGACCCCCACAGAAGCCTGACACGAGGAGGAGTGTTTCTGGAGATCCTAACAGACCCTCACAGAAGACTGACACGAGGAGGAGTTTTTCTGGAGATCCTAACAGACCCTCACAGAACACTGACCAAGGAGGAGTGTTTCTGGAGATCCTAACAGACCCCCACAGAAGCCTGACACGAGAAGGAGTGTTTCTAGAGATCCTAACAGACCCTCACAGAAGACTGACACGAGGAGGAGTGTTTCTGGAGATCCTAACACCCTCACAGAAGACTGACATGAGGAGTGTTTCTAGAGATCCTAACAGACCCTCACAGAAGACTGACACGAGGAGGAGTGTTTCTGGAGATCCTAACACCCTCACAGAAGACTGACATGAGGAGTGTTTCTAGAGATCCTAACAGACCCCCACAGAAGACTGACACGAGGAGGAGTGTTTCTGGAGATCCTAACAGACCCTCACAGAAGACTGACACGAGGAGGAGTGTTTCTGGAGATCCTAACAGACCCTCACAGAAGACTGACACGAGGAGGAGTGTTTCTGGAGATCCTAACAGACCCTCACAGAAGACTGACACGAGGAGGAGTGTTTCTGGAGATCCTAACAGACCCTCACAGAAGACTGACACGAGGAGGAGTGTTTCTGGAGATCCTAACAGACCCTCACAGAAGACTGACACGAGGAGGAGTGTTTCTGGAGATCCTAACAGACCCTCACAGAAGCCTGACACGAGGAGGAGTGTTTCTGGAGATCCTAACAGACCCTCACAGAAGACTGACACGAGGAGGAGTGTTTCTGGAGATCCTAACAGACCCTCACAGAAGACTGACACGAGGAGGAGTTTTTCTGGAGATCCTAACAGACCCCCACAGAAGCCTGACACGAGGAGGAGTGTTTCTAGAGATCCTAACAGACCCTCACAGAAGACTGACATGAGGAGTGTTTCTAGAGATCCTAACAGACCCTCACAGAAGACTGACACGAGGAGGAGTGTTTCTGGAGATCCTAACACCCTCACAGAAGACTGACATGAGGAGTGTTTCTGGAGATCCTAACAGACCCTCACAGAAGACTGACACGAGGAGGAGTGTTTCTGGAGATCCTAACAGACCCTCACAGAAGACTGACAAGAGGAGGAGTGTTTCTAGAGATCCTAACAGACCCTCACAGAAGACTGACACGAGGAGGAGTGTTTCTAAAGATCCTAACAGACCCCCACAGAAGCCTGACATGAGGAGGAGTGTTTCTGGAGGTCCTTACAGACCCCCACAGAAGACAGTAAGTCCGTCAATCAAACGGTTGTACCACACCCCCCTCCCCCCAGCGCGCGTGACCCCCGTCGTGCGCATACTCAAAGCTTGTGACGCATGCGCATCTCGTCAGTAAAGCCGGTTCCATGATTAGTAGTAAATCGGCATTACAATCTCTCGCGCATCTGAGTTTTTGCTCGTGCATGATTGCTCGTCCATGTTCTTCGAATGGGTGGAGTCAGAGCCGGCGTTGGAAGAAAGAAGGTAGGACCATTTGAATTGTATATTTTCAAAATCTGCCGGTCGTTTTCAAAATCACATACCCCACCTTTAATTGATAAAAATTATGTTTTTATTTGAATTAACTTTATTATACAACACTTTCCTTTTGATTTTCTATTCATTTCTATTCATCCTTGTTCTGGCATGCCTATAACACAAGTACAGTTTAATGTACAGTTTTTTTGTTCTGCAATTTTGGAATGTTTTATTTTGAGTCAAGTAAACCATTCCCTGGTTAAAACATAACCTGTTTGTCGTCCCTATTGACTCTTATCATACAAATCTCAAATGTTATGTCTTCAGCAACACATATTTTTTAGTTATGAGGCTCCAACTCACTTTTAATTAGTTCTCTAAGAGTTATATACAAGTCCACTGCTGCAAACACATCATTTGTATGGTTCAAATCATGCTCTGACATGAGATCAACACGTACGTTAAAAGTGTCTTGAAAACACACTCTTCTAAACAGACTTGAACCTTCTCTAGACACACTGGATGCAGATGGTCTGTGGCTCCATATACCGTAGATGAGACACTGCATATGGTCGGCCATGTGGTGACCATGAGTTGTGAACTGGCCGTATTCTGTGGTTGTTCCAAGCGAAGACAATCTCATCAAGCTCTTCCTGTAAGGAAACATGTTTTGAAATAGTGTTAGATGTCTGGGAAGCTGTGTGTGTAGCAGGAGAATCACACAGAGCATGAGTCATGGAACCAGGTCAAATTACAGAAAATGTGCAATGAAGAGGTTAAGATATTTTACATTTTTTTGTATGCATAATACATTATTAATAAGATTTATAACATTAAAAATGCACTAAATTGAGGACGTTAATGGATATTAGATATTAGATATAATATTGAGATATAATATTGAGTCAAGTTACAATTTTTTACTTAAACGGATACTTCACCTCTGGAAAGATGAATATGTATTTAAAATGGGTCATTTTATGTAGAAGAAATGTGAAATTATTTTTGAATTTGGAGCTTTCTAGACTGATCCAAATAAGCCAAAAATAAATTTTCTTGCTTTTCTCAAAGACAACAACTCCCAGAATGCACTTGCTTCGCTGCCCTAGGAGGCCACGCCTACCGGTAACAGAGCGCAGTAGTTAAACAACAAGCCTAGGCTACTAGCAGTGTTGGGGGTAACGCGTTACAAGTAACGTGCGTTACGTAATACTTTTCTGGAGTAACGAGTAAAGTAATGCATTACTTTATAAATTTACACATTAATATTTGAGTTACTTTTTAATAAAAGTAATGCGAGTTACTTTTCAGTTGAATTAATTTGCATTAAAAAAAATTAAGTACTCAATTAAAATGAACGCAGTCACGTAGAACACGTGTGCGCCCTGCGCTGGAACAAACGCTAGTCAGAAACGGAGATGGCAGGCCAGATTACATTACTGCGATGGAAGTATGCTCATTATTTTGAAATCGTCGAAGAAAAGGAGAAGGGAATAATCGTTAAGTGTAAACTATGTGTTGGTGAAAAGCTCTTGTCAACTGCAAAAAACACCACATCAAATAAAAAAAAACATCTGCACGCAAAGCACAGCACTGCAGAGTTGGAAGAGAGAGCGCCGCCGAATGATACCTCCACCCCGCCTCAAGCTAAACAACAAAAGCTTGATTTCAGTTCATCATCATCATCATCACCAGCTAAAACTATTAGTTCCACTGAACTCAACAAATTGTTTGCTGCTTTTATTGTTGAGGAGATGCAGCCGCTGTCCACTGTGGAGGCGCCCACATTTAGAAATATCATCAGCAAAATCTCTGTGACAGGGAAAAGGCCGGAGCCGTGCTGCCCGATCGTAAAACCTTTGCAAGCTTTTTGGACAATGCAAATGGAGACCGAACTAAAGAAAACATTTGCCGATTTGGAATATGTTTCAACCACTGTAGATCTATGGACTGCTCAGAATTAAAGTTTTCTGGGGATTACAGTTGGCCTACACTGGATAGATCCTGCTACTCTGCGTCGCAATAAAGCTGCAATCGCCTGCAGACATTGACAATACATTTTTTTGCATTGTATTGCAGAAGTGATCTGACTTTGTGCATAAAATAATTTTGTTTTGAGGACACTTAATAGAAAGCTGACAGATATGTTTAATTGGTGATGTTGTTTGTTCTCAAGTATCATCTTATTGTCCTCTAATAAGTTAATAAAACTTTTTAAATGTTTGAGTTATGTCTTTTACCCTAATATAACTTATTTCATAATGGCAATTTGCTAGTATTACACTCCTTATTATTACAATGGATAGTGAATTCACTTTATAGTCTACCCACACAAAAAGTACAAAAGTAAAAAACACATTACTTTCCATAATCTGTAATGTTTATTGATATTTTATATAGCATGCATAGCTCTGGGATCAGGAAGTTCTCCGAATATAATATTATTCTATATTATTATTCAATATATATGTGTTTTTAAAAGAACATTAAGTTGCTTATATAGGCTGTTGTTGAATATATTACTGCTTTAAACACTAGTACAATAACTTCTCAGTCGAAAAAACACCTGTAAAACCTGAGAGAGACCAAGCCTCAGCCAGGTAAGAAAAAGAAACGCAAAAGTAACGTAACTTTACTTTCCATAAAAAGTAACTAAGTAACGCAATTAGTTACTTTTTAACGCAATTAGTTACTTTTTTGGGGAGTAACTAAATATTGTAATGTATTACTTTTAAAAGTAACTTTCCCCAAGACTGGCTACTAGTGAGTCTCCGTGATGAGTCTGCCCGAAAATGTGTTTCGAGATCGCCCAAAATGTCCAGGATTCGGCTTTTGCGTTCTACAGCCGCCATTCATTATGTTTACTGTGGCGAGCAGGACGAGTGAGGGCCGTGGGAGAACGACACGAGTCATGTTTACTGTGGCGAGCAGGACGAGTGAGGGCCGCGGGAGAACGACACGAGTCATGTTTACTGTGGCGAGCAGGACGAGTGAGGGCCGCGGGAGAACGACACGAGTCATGTTTACTGTGGCGAGCAGGACGAGTGAGGGCCGCGGGAGAACGACACGAGTCATGTTTACTGTGGCGAGCAGGACTAGTGAGGGCCGCGGGAGAACGACACGAGTCATGTTTACTGTGGCGAGCAGGACGAGGCCGAGGGCCGCGGGAGAACGGCACGAGTCATGTTTACTGTGGCGAGCAGGACGAGTGAGGGCCGCGGGAGAACGACACGAGTCATGTTTACTGTGGCGAGCAGGACGAGTGAGGGCCGTGGGAGAACGACACGAGTCATGTTTACTGTGGCGAGCAGGACGAGTGAGGGCCGCGGGAGAACGACACGAGTCATGTTTACTGTGGCGAGCAGGACGAGTGAGGGCCGCGGGAGAACGACACGAGTCATGTTTACTGTGGCGAGCAGGACGAGTGAGGGCCGTGGGAGAACGGCGTGAGGCCGGTGGCGTGATTACTGATGAGCGACACCTGTGAGACGCACCGGTCTCGTATCTCTCACGGAGGAGCGGGAATTTTCTTAGCAATGTTAAAACGCACATCAACCGATCACTTGTTTAGCGTTCATGTAAACACTACATTCAGATTCACCAATCGGAATGAATTCAGTTAGATTGAAACAAAAGGTGTGCATGTAAACAATGAATGGCGACTGCAGAAAGCAAAAGCTGAATCCCGGACATGTCCGGGAAAAAGAGGATGGTAACCCCTACTACTCAGCTTTCTCCACAGAACAAGAGCCTGCTAGCTTAGCTTCCAGAAAAAGATGTCTGACACTATGTGTACATTCTGTGAGTGAGATCCCACCCTCTATGGGCGGGTTGAGAACATGCGGGACAGCCCCTACTACTGGCTGTAGTCTTTAGCCTCTGGCCAAAAAATCCTCCGATGACGCAAAATGACGATTTTTTTTTTCCAGACAAAAAAGACACAAATCTCTCGTCTCAGGGGGATATGAGGGTGGAAAGCATGGTAATTCGAAAATACTACAGGTTTTCTACTAATACAAATCTTAATGCTAAATCCTGAAGTATCCCTTTAAGTTACAGGGTTAGTTCACCCAAAAAACATTTACTATATCATAATTTACTCATCCATCCTCATGTTGTTCCAAACCTGCATGAGTTTCTTTCTTCAGATTAACATTAAAGAAGATATTTTAAAGAATGTCGGTAAGCAAATAGTTGATGGACACCAGTGACTTCCATAGTAGGAAAGAAAATATAGAAGTCAATGGCTACCATCAACTATTTGGTTACCGACATTATTTAAAATATCTAATTTGGTGTTCAACAGAAGAAAGAAACTCAGGTTTGAAACAACACGAGAGTGAGTAAATTATGACAGAATTTTCATGTTTTTGGGGTGAACTCTCAGTAGCCTATCACCAATCCATGCGCCCGTAATGCGCCCTTAAAATAGCATCGGAGTATCACGCCACTGACTTTAGGTTTTTCGTGGTCAGTGGCGGAATTGTTTTCTGGAACTGCAAAATAGCACCAGGGAACGTTTGCGCTGGAACACTCTTTTCGCTGAACCGCTCCCGGGAGCGCAAGTTCATTCCCTAATTTGCCGGCGTGCGTCTGTGGAGGGAAAAGCTCGCTGCGCGTCGGGTGCAAAATAGGTATGATTCATGCATCGGTGTACAAAGTCAATTGCGCTGGGTGCAAGATAGGGCCCTAAGTGCGTTTCTATAGCATTGTGTTTATCGTGCAATTTATACGCGGAATTTTTTTTTATTTTTCCTGCATGATACGCTTGGGAAGGTTTAGTAGTGGTGTGGGGTAGCCTATGTATTTGTAAGGATTCAGGGCGGATCTAATCCGTGGGGAATTTGCATATCATAATTAATAATTGGTAATTAATAATTATTCATACATGTTTGGATTAGATCAGTCTTACATGTTAATAAATCTCCCGATAAGGGAGGATCTGTCATTCTACCTGCATGCGTGCATGTGAATCCCGGAAATTAACCACAAGTTGATTGTAGTTAATTACACGGACCATGTTTCACAAACAGGTAAAATGAATTAGCTCAATTGTCAGGATAATATTTGTGGGATCCACAATATCATCTTACTTTATAGGATTTCAGGAAACGCAATTCTCTGGCCAGAAGAATTGGGTTTCCCGCCCTATCAACACATACTCTTTAAAGTATCTTTAATTCGTAAAGCTTGTAGCATAAGTTAGACCTTTGGCACTAAGGGACTTGAAATTGAGCAAAGAGACAGCACATCAATCTAATGAATATATAATTAATTTAATAGAGGCATGACTACTTATGTATTTACTACGGTTACATGGGATATAGGTATTTACAAACACATAGACAACAATGAACAATACAATAAGACATCAATGAACGAGAAATGCATAAAGTTTGGACAATGGATAACGTACACGGTTTGCTGCATTCATGCTGGACATACAAGTGTTAAACAGAGTTCTGACGGCAGTGCGGCGGTGGTTGTGGCCACCTGGCTCCGCTAGCGTGAAAGTAATTTTCTCAAGTTGCTTGAGCATGTGTTCAACCACGGTCTCAGCGTGAGTGCGGGAGTCCTTTGTCCATCGGCACCTACCCAGCTGTATTGTGTTGTTACGCTGGGGTAGTGTGTTCTGTAGGCGTTGTGAGGATCAGGTGGCACATTCACTTTCTGAGTGCGGGTCCGGCAGAAAAGGAGTCCTGGTGCCAGACCTGGTGAGATGTCCGATTGCGGTTGCCCTCTGGTTGGCTGGAGGCACAGCAGCATCCTGGTAAAAGTGAAAGGGAGAGAGAAAAGGGACTGTGAGAGAAAAGGGAGAGAGAAAAGGGAATGCTGATCAGGGACCCTTTTAGAAGAGTCTTGCACTGTGTTTGTGCAGTTCAAAGTCAGTGGGTTTTTTTAGTGAAGTGTGTCTTGTATCCTTATCTTAGCTGTGGATGTTAGGAGGGCAAGACTTTATGTGGTTTCGAGAGTATGTCCTGAAAAGGGCATAGTCATGGTTCACTACGGCTTGACGAAGTGAATGATAGGGGGAAAACAAAAAACAGCTGTCCTATTTGAATAATGCTTATTATCAATTCTCTGGACTATAGTTGTGCCCTAGTAAAGTGCTGAAATACTTGTGTTTCAGGGTCACAAAAATGAGTGCGCTTGTTGAAAATAAACACAATCACAAGTAAAGGTGTCTCTGTTTCCTTTCTGGGCCCTATGGGGACTGGAACCACATTTGAATAAGAGAGGAAATAAAAGTAAATCATATAGATGTTCGAATAGACAAGGGAATAGCTGAGTGCTATTATTATCAAAGTCAAAGAAATTAAAGAATTAACGAAGATCAAAAAAAAATTAAAATTAAAAGCGAAAAGAAATAAAAGTGATCAAAACTACGGGAATGATCTTAAGGCGAGAACAATCAGTGGCCTTAGTGACTAAACTTTGGATTTACCTGGGTCAACGCTTCATAGTGGGTTACGGCGATTGCGTGTTCCAGACCACACCGTGTGTGTCCCATCGAAGGGTTAGTCACCTGCCAATGAAAATCCCTATTGCTATATGAATTCTTCTCTAGCTACACAGTTTACATGTAGTTAAACTTAAGTTTAATTAACAGGTCATCTGCAAAGTTATCCTCCGACAGTTAGTAAGGACTATGCCTGAACTAGGGAAGGTAAACTTTAGCTAAGAGGAATTGCAAACACGGAAAGTGAATAATTAGAAACCCTAACCAATGTTAAGGAAAGTATTTTAGAATACGTTACATTGTGTGAACACAAGCGGTGATTAAGGGTTCAAGTAAATGATGCTAACTGCTAACTGTAGAAGTTATTATTTAGCTTAGCGTAAGCTGGATGGACGCCAGGTTAGGTTAGTTTAGCTTCCTAGGCTGGTTTGTTTACAAAGTGACATCACAAGTTAGCACTTCCTGTGACAGGTTGTTGTCATGGGAACCAGAGCATGTCAGACAATTCAACAGTCCCTGAAAAATGTCTGTACATGTTACATGAATTATGCATGTTTAAACGGGTTAACAGGAGGCACTTATATTTTAAGACCTTCCAGAACTCGGTGTTACATTAAGTAAAGTGCAGATGTGTTTTGGCATTTGCTCATTCTACTCGTGGAACTGTTCTCTTTATTTTACGCAACTTAATCTATTTGTTTACAGAGTAAGGAAATAGATTTGCTGGAAGTCAAAGCTTGTCTAAGCATATATAATTATGTCCCTCTCGTGCATAAATGCTGATTTTTCGGCGATGAAACAGTATTAAATCGCTAGGTAGTTCTCTGCTTGTAGATGCAGGTAAAATTTAGGTGAATTACATCACTCTAACAATAATTTGTAAGGCCTTTACATTTGTAGAAAGGGGAGCATCACCCAGGTCTACCTAGATATAACTTTTTCCTGAGCTTTCTTTGTTAGACACAGGTTTAGTCATATTACAATTTGGATTTCTTTTAAGTACTGTGGGCGAGAGGAACACAACACACGCAGAGAGACCAGTGCAATTTCGTTCTACGTTTAACGAGCTATAATACGGGCTATGCCGTGTATGAAAATTTTGGTTAACTGATGCAGACAGTTAAATCATTCGGTGGGACAATTTAGGTAGTTCAGTATGGGCCTGAATAAAATTTAACAGGGCGGTAGCTTAGGGATCACCTGTTGATGCTAACGGCTTGGTTTGTCAAACTATTATTCAGCGTTCCTTGTTGTCTCAGATAGGTTCTGTCTTCTAGGTGAACTGAAAGGAACAGAGCACAACAGAAAAGAGCAGTGGCAAGATAGCAAAGTTTGAAGTAACATGCAACCCTCAAAGATGGAAAGGTCTGTAATGAAATGGCGTAAATAGTACACAGGAAGTGTTACAAGAGAAGAGAAGGCCTAAGCCTGCGGTTTGTGGCTCGGAGAGGAGAAGGGAGCCAAACGCTTCAATGACCGGGGGAATTCATAGATTCTGTGGCCAATACTAAGTGGATGGGTTTAATACCTTTTTCTAGTTTGCCTGGGGTGAAATGAGGTCATTCGGGTAGGAGTCAGCATTGTGGTTGGTCTTCCTGTCATCCCCAAACACTTGACAGCAGTGTCCCGGGCCCTTCCGTATATCTGTACCGATGTGCGCCCTCTCACGCAACCGGCAGTGCCAAATTGGTAATGTGTTGCGGGCCGCACCAACGGAGAGATACGGGAAAGTCCGAGACTCGCGCTCAGTCAGCGGCTGGTGACGCAGGTCAGACAAACCCGCTTGCTGGACCCCAAGCAGAGATGACTGTCAAATCACCACAGCACGAGAGAAATTTCTACCTACAAACACAAAACAGGATGAAGGACAAGTGAACCTCAACGTGAATTAAAGCTCTCTTTATCTCAATCAAATTGAGTGTCTATTCTTGTAGAAAAAAAAAATCGAATTATGGTACAAACAAAAAGGAAATTATGACGATGTTAATTATCGGAACAACCTAGCCTCCATTCAGAGAAGAGATTAAGAGCAGCAGGAAGAGCACAGGAGGAAGCAAGCTGCAGTGGCGTGTTTGGGCCACTAAGGGTTTGGGCCACTTCCTCCTAGTGGTCAATCTGGCTGACAGAGACCTTTATTTAAATTGCATTCAAACTGGTTTAACTACAATTCAAATCAAGCATATGCATAGATGTTAAGTAATTTCTAGAAAGTAAGGATACAGTTGTCATAACGTATCGAATCAAAATTACTAAAAATAATTTGAAAAAGGAAATATAGAAATAAAGCCATAAAACCATTCCCAACAGGAACAGAGACTTTATTCAAATTAATTTGAAATTTGTTTGTTTCAAACCAAATTTGAATAAGTGTAGGAAATTGAAGGTTGGCATTATATTTGATGATGATCACGACTATGATAATAACAAGAATAAAGCCAGCTGGGAGAAAGCCACTTCAGAACAGAATGATGTTAGGAACTAAGAGATGAGCGCCCTCCTCCTCCTAAGTAGTCATCAGAAACTGCTAATACCTACTTTTGAATTTTAAATTCAAACGTGGTTTGAACTAAATTCAAAATAAATGTACACAGTCAGTAGTGAAATCATGTTATTAAAACTGGAACTTGCACATGCATTGAAAGTTAGAAACACAATTTCAGGAATTCACTGGAACAATCTGAAATGGTGCTGAGAGAAAATTATTTAGGAAATGACCTTGTTACCATTGTCCACACGATGGCGACATCTCGCTCATGGAGGGTAAAGTCAGGACGTGGAGGCAGTCTGATACTGGGAAACTCAAGGGCGCGCCCTAGCGTTTGGCAGTAGCATTGCAACCCGCCTGCTTTCACATGTGACTGTCTCAGAGGACGTGCAAAGAATTACACGCCTCAATTGCTGCATCAATCCGAAATAGTGCGGAATTTAAATATCGACGGATTTCTTTCCGGTTCTATATTTCACAAAACGGCGTGGCAGGATTTTTCCTACACACACACATAGGGACAACAGGAATTACACGTCTGTCGTTCGGGTCCAAATACATTTATCAAATAGCCTTTTATGATTTAAAATGTTTTTAGGTTTTGGATTTTTCGATGCTATATTTCACACAACGGCGTGGCAGGATTTTTTTTCTCTACACACACACATAGGGACAACAGGAATTACACGTCTGTCGTTCGGATACAAATACATTTATCAAATAGCATTTTATGATTACAATGTTTTAGGTTTTGGATTTTTCGATGCTATATTTCACACAAGTGTGTGGCAGGATTTCTTCGCTGCACTACACGTAAATTGTGGACAACAGGAATTAGGCATCTGTTTTTCGGATCCAAATAACATTTATCAAATAGCATTTATGATGAAAAATGTTTTCAGTGTTGGATTTTTTTTTCGGTGCTATGTTTTACAAGCACATCTAGCAGGATTCGTCGCTGCGTTGTGCGAGAGAAAACAGGAATTATTCATCTGTTTTTCGACTCCCATAACATATATCAAATAGCATTGATTAAAAATGTTTTCAGTTTTGGATTTTTATCGGTGCTATATTTATTTAACACGTTAGCAGGTTTTCTTCGCTGCGTCGTGCAAAAGGAAACAGGAACTATTCATCTGTTTTTCGACTCCCATAACATATATCAAATAGCACCTATGATTAAATATGCTTTAGGTTTTTACAATTGTGTAGCTACGTCAATGTTTAACCAGGAGTTTATCGTTAATCTAACGATTATAATATCAGGCCTTTTTAAGAATAGTGAAAGAGCATCGATTCACTAAATCTTGTCTTCACCCTGACAGAAGAACATCGTTCGGACAGGGGAGTTTAACATTAAAAATGTCGTCGTTCAAAAGAGGTTTCTTCGTCTTTTGTGGGACAAATTTAATACTATGAACTGCAGTTTACTTTTAGTTATTAACAATGGCAAACGGAATGTCAGACATTATTTTGCAGCGGTGAGTTCGCATTGCGTTCGCTCACTCGAGGCGCACGTACAATATTAAATCACAATATAGACATAGATTGAAAACTGATTTTTTAGTTTAGAAACAAGTTTAAAGTGTGCTTAGCATTTTCTCCACCAATTTGTAAGGATTCAGGGCGGATCTAATCCGTGGGGAATTTGCATATCATAATTAATAATTGGTAATTAATAATTATTCATACATGTTTGGATTAGATCAGTCTTACATGTTAATAAATCTCCCGATAAGGGAGGATCTGTCATTCTACCTGCATGCGTGCATGTGAATCCCGGAAATTAACCACAAGTTGATTGCAGTTAATTACACCGACCATGTTTCACAAACAGGTAAAATGAATTAGCTCAATTGTCAGGATAATATTTGTGGGATCCACAATATCATCTTACTTTATAGGATTTCAGGAAACGCAATTCTCTGGCCAGAAGAATTGGGTTTCCCGCCCTATCAACACATACTCTTTAAAGTATATTTAATTTGTAAAGCTTGTAGCATAAGTTAGACCTTTGGCACTTAAGGGAATTGAAATTGAGCAAAGAGACAGCACATCAATCTAATGAATATATAATTAATTTAATAGAGGCATGACTACTTATGTATTTACTACGGTTACATGGGATATAGGTATTTACAAACACATAGACAACAATGAACAATACAATAAGACATCAATGAACGAGAAATGCATAAAGTTTAGACAATGGATAACGTACACGCGTGAGCGAGTAAGAGAGAGAGGAAAGGGGATGGGGAGAGAGAGAACAGAGAACATTGACAGAATTTCATTGGCAGGAAGACATTCACCTCTCCGATTACAACACGAAACATCATCTTAAAACTTCGTAGAAGCTCTATAAAGAGATTATACTTGCACAAGTTATGTTATGGTCTGTCTCTGTGTGTCAAGGCATTCCTATACGGCCCTGTCTGGCCGCGTGAGCTGAGTCCTTTGTGTCTGAGGAAGCGTCACGTGGGCTGCTTGGCGCGTGTGTTGAACAGAGGTTTAAAGTCTTGGAGGTAACATTACCAAAGAAAATAGATCAGCTAAGTTCGCCTCCTTTCCTGGGAGGTGAACTTGGTAGGACACTTAAGAAAAAGACGAAAATTTTAGATGAAACAAAAAAACAAAAAGGGATTTCCCGAGGGGAAATCGAGTCAACGACTACATTGTTCAGCAGACGAGGAGACCAGCGGAGTAAGAGAGAGAGAAAAGGGGAGAAGCGTCATTTATCACTTTTGGAGAAATCCAGCCTCTTCCTGTTGGCTTGGCCAATTAGAGGGTTGGAAGTTTACATGCGGGACTTTGGGTTTATGGCCCTTTGTCTCCAGAGAGAGACATCTGAAACCCTAATTTCGTCGGTTGTTTAAGAGAAGAATTTTCACAATTCTTATAATACTAATGTGTCACAAAGTTTAGCAAAATGTAATGTCAATTAACAAATGGGGAACGAAGATTGGAGTTTATCGAGACCGAACTTGCCACAAATGGATTTGGTTAAACATTAGTTGGCAAAGTTTGAAACATTATCCAATTAGAGTTGTCGAGAAACATAGACCAAACCACAGAAAGGCAACTCATGAAATAGGGAACTTAGATACATCGTTCATACAATTCTCAAGTGGATATATAATAGCATATATATATGAATACAGGATTCATTTCTCCTCCTTGGTTAGAATTCAGAGAGAGAGAGAGAGAGACACACTTCTCTGACATTCCTGGTGAGGTCGTAAATGCTGTTATCTAAGAACCCCAGGCTCTGACAGTATGTTAAGTTTTGGTTCTTACTGTCCCAAAAAGCTGGTGCACATAGAATCATAACTTTTACTGTAATTTCTTGTATCTGATTAATTCCGCTGGATCATGAGAATTAAAACAAGACCAAGAACGATGTATAACAATACTGGGAATAGACAGTTAAATGTCAAAATGCATAATGATAAAGTCACAGTTATTCCAATGTGACATGGGCAAATGGACACACATAAAAACACATCAAATATATCTGGTTGAATGTCTTTTAAAGAAAAGAAGTTTCTTTTCGCTGTAGGATTCACTTCCTTTGGGACATTCCAAAAATGTCATAAAATGTCTTAATGTCTTGTAAGCGGACACCACGCTCTGTCCTGAGTGTGGGTGTCAGCTGTGGGGGAGGTGTGTGTGTGTGTGTGTGTGTGTTTGTGTGTGTTTTTTCAAGTTCCAGGCCTTTTGGGGCTAAAGGCTTTGGGATTTTAGCACGGAGGTATTTAGTTATTCAGATTCACCCTCGCCCAGTCCTTACATATTATAGGCCTATGTTTGGTTAGGATTAGTGATGTGGGTGCGTACAAATTAATGCACGCGAAAACTGCGTATATATGCACGTAAAAACTAATTTTGGCGTATAAATTGCACGATAAACACAATGCGTGTATAGAGACGCATTTTCATGGACACTTTGGGAAGTGACGGAATAGACTATAATATAATAAAACTATAGTTTCATGACCTTTTTTTATAAAACCTTCATGACCCTTTTTTATAAATCATACATAGAGTCTATTTTAACATTTTCAGTAATCCGCTGGTATGGTAATCTCACTGTCAAGGCCAAAACTGCTCTTTCCAATATAGTGAAGGTTAGCAGTAAAATTATAGGTGTCCAGCAGTGCAGCCTCACTGACCTGTATAACAGACAGGTAGTTAGGAAGGCCAAATCAGTTATTTCTGATAGCTCTCACCCCCTTCATTTAGAGTTTCAGATCTCACCTTCTGGTTCTCGGCTTAGATTACCCCCAGTAAAGAGCAATAGATACAGGAACTCATTCGTCCCAACCTCCATCTCTCTTTTAAACTCAGCCAGGAGGAGTAGAAAAGACTTAATAATTAAATAGTGATGGGGATGCTATAATATGTATAGTATTGACGTTGATGTTGTCAATGAAATGGTGATTGTCCTGGAATTGTTCTCCTGTGTTGCTATATTGTTTTTTATGATGAACAGTGTCAGATGTTTCTTTTTAATATGTGGCTGTCGAATTGGAGGCCCATTTTAGAAATGGAGCACTTTATTCTATAGCACTTAGGCTAAACTTTATTCTCAATTCTCTGTTGTACAACTAGTGCCTGTAACATTAAGTACTTTATGTATTTCGTTCTTGTATTTGTGTTTTTTCTGTGTCTATGTCTTGCTGCAAAACAAATCGCCCTACGGGGACAAATAAAAGTTTAACTAACTAGTTAGTTAAAGTTAAATAAATTTAATAACATGCATTTAAAATAATCAGTTTTTTGTGAGGCCACGTGTGGACAAAATCACAGAGTCTTACTCCAATCAGATGAAATTAATGTCATGATCCTGGTTTCTCCTATCCTTTTCCGCCCTCTTGTGGTCACTTTCATTTTTGCTTTCACCTCTCTTACGCGCTCTTAATTACTTACTCCCGGCTGTTCCTTATTTTCCCGCTGCTCTGCTCCTATTACTTCACACCTGTTCCCTTTTCTCACTAATTACGTTTGCTACTTCTTCTCTCTCTTCCTCCTGTCTCTTTGTCAGGTTGTTTTTTGACTACTGATGATAGAAGCGTCTAGTGATTGTTCCACTCTTCCCTGTCCTGTCCTGTCCTGTCGGAGACTAGAGACGTCTTGCTGCAAGTATAAGTCTGCTTATGCTCTAACCAGTTCTCTGTGTACAGTGCCGTGCTTGTCTATGCTGCTGCAGCTCCCCGCTGTCATCTGTCGTTACCTCTGCTGAGTGATCTCAGCCTTGCCCCAGCTGTGCCCGTGCTTCTACGACGGCTTTCGCCTTGGATCATTTCCAAGAGGACTTCTCAGTTAATTAATTAACGGCCACAAGTGTTGCCTGTTTTTGTTGTGTTTTATTACAAGAAGATTTCTGTTCATGTTTGCTGGCGGCTGTTCCATTACTTTCATTAAAGAATAATATTGACTGTCATTTGCGACTGGGTCTTATCTATCCTTACAACAGAACAACCTGACCAAGTATGGACCCAGCAAATGAGACTCCTTTCCATATTGCTGTCGAGCGCCAGGGAGCCTTACTGGGCAGACACGAGGAGGAGTTGTCCGCTACAAGACGCGTGGTGGAAACTATGGCTGCGCAGGTGTCTGATCTTGCCACTCAACTACATCATCTTCGCCAGGAGACCTCACTTCTATCTCCGTCATCCTCGTCGTCTGAGCCAAGAATTAATAATCCACCTGCTTACTCGGGTGAGCCAACCCAGTGTCGATCATTTATTACTCAGTGTGAAGTAATATTTTCTCTTCAACCCTCAACTTACGCCAGGGACCGCGCCAAGGTCGCCTTCGTGATTTCCCTTCTCTCCGGACGGGCTCGTCAATGGGGAGCGGCCAGCTGGGAGGCGGAGGCAGAGTTCCTGGATCATTTTAACCTGTTCAAGGAGGAGATGATTCGCGTTTTTGATCGGTCGGCACATGGAGTCGAGGCTTCCCGTTTGCTCTCTTCACTTCGTCAAGGGAGACGTTCTGCCGCCGACTTCTCAATTGAGTTCCGTACCCTCGCCACGACTTGCGGCTGGAACGAGCCTGCTCTGGTGGCCCGTTTCCTGGAGGGGCTCAACGCTGAATTAAAGGATGAGATTCTCGCCAGAGAGGTTCCTTGTCGTCTTGATCCTCTCATCGACCTTGCTATCCGTATTGAGAAGCGTTTTGATCTGCGGCGACGTGCGAGGGGTGCTGAGCCTGGTTCTCTCGCGTCCCTTTCTACCTCATCTCCCTCTTCAAATGCCTTGGAGGTGGCTACCGAACCTATGCAGCTGGGGGGCTTACGTATTTCCCCCAAGGAACGAGAACGGAGAATTATGAATCGACTGTGTCTCTACTGTGGCTCCGACAAGCACTTCGTTTCAACGTGTCAAGTAAAAGCCAACGCTCGCCAGTGATGGGAGGGCTGCTGGCGAGCGCAACTTCTCAGATCCCTTCTTGTCGTGTTAACACGGTTATTCCAGTTCATCTGCACTGGCAGCGTGTCACAGTTTCTACCAACGCCATGATAGACTCTGGGGCCGAGGGGAATTTCATTGACGAGACCTGGGCCCGTGAGCAAGGTATTCCTCTCATAGATCGTAAGGAGGCCACTCCCCTCTTTACCCTAGATGGTAGTTCCCTTCCTAAGGTCAGCTGTGAGACTGTTCCCCTGTCACTCACGGTCTCTGGAAATCATCGCGAGACTGTTTCCTTTTTAGTTTTCTGTTCCCCATTTTCCCCCATTGTTTTAGGCCATCCCTGGTTGGTCCAACATAGCCCCCATATTGACTGGGCCAAAGGAACGATTTTATCATGGAACCTGTCGTGTCATGTTAAATGTCTTGTCTCTGCCATTCCTCCTGTTTCTTCTGTCTCTGTGTTTCAGGAGGAGCCAGGCGATTTGTCTGGAGTTCCGGAGACGTATCACGATCTGCGAGCGGTATTCAGTCGTGCCCGGGCCACTTCTCTTCCTCCTCATCGTCCGTATGATTGTAACATCGAGCTTCTTCCCGGTACCACGCCACCCCGGGGTAGACTGTATTCCTTGTCGATTCCTGAGCGTAAGGCTCTAGAGGATTATCTCTCTGAGGCTCTTAATGCAGGTACCATTGTTCCCTCCTCCTCTCCTGCCGGCGCTGGGTTTTTCTTTGTGAAAAAGAAGGATGGGTCCTTGCGTCCCTGTATAGATTATCGGGGTCTTAATGACATAACGGTTAAGAACAAGTATCCGTTGCCTCTTATGTCATCCGCCTTTGAGATCTTGCAGGGAGCGAGGTTTTTCACAAAGTTAGACCTACGTAATGCCTATCATTTGATACGGATAAGGGAGGGTGACGAGTGGAAGACCGCGTTCAATACTCCTCTCGGGCACTTTGAATATCGCGTTCTTCCGTTCGGGCTCGTAAACGCTCCTGCCGTTTTTCAGGCACTCATTAACGACGTCCTTCGCGATATGCTCAACATCTTTGTTTTTGTATACCTGGACGACATTCTGATTTTTTCACCCTCTCTTCAGGTTCATATTCAGCACGTCCGACGCGTTCTCCAGCGCTTATTAGAGAATCGTCTATTTGTCAAGGCGGAGAAATGTTCGTTTCACACTCACTCAGTAACTTTCCTCGGGTCCGTTATTTCGGCGGAGGGAATAGGGATGGATTCGACTAAGGTCCAAGCGGTCTCTGACTGGCCTGTTCCAGACTCACGCACAGCTCTTCAGCGATTCCTTGGTTTTGCTAATTTTTATCGTAGATTCATTCGGAACTTTAGTCAGGTTGCGGCTCCCTTAACCGCTCTTACGTCATCCAAGTCTCGTTTTGTTTGGTCTGACTCCGCTCAATGTGCGTTTGATCGTCTTAAGAGTCTTTTCTCCACTGCTCCCATCTTAATCTCTCCCAACATTTCTAACCAGTTCATAGTCGAGGTTGATGCCTCTGAGGTGGGCGTTGGGGCCGTCCTTTCCCAACGCTCATCTCAAGACGGTAAGGTACACCCTTGCGCGTACTTTTCACACCGTCTTTCGCCTTCAGAGCGCAATTATGATGTCGGGGATCGCGAGTTACTCGCTATACGTTTGGCGTTGGGGGAATGGCGTCACTGGTTGGAGGGAGCGTCGACACCATTCATCGTTTGGACCGATCACCGTAACCTCGAATACATTCGTTCCGCCAAAAGATTGAATGCGCGTCAGGCGCGTTGGGCTCTGTTTTTCGCACGCTTCGATTTTACGATTTCTTATCGTCCTGGATCAAAGAATGTTAAGCCCGACGCGCTTTCTCGAATTTTTGAGCCCCCTGTAGCCACCCCAACCCAGGAGGGAATTATTCCTTCTGAATGGGTGGTTGAGGCGACTATCTGGGGAATAGAGCGACTTGTTAAACGGGCGCTTGCCCATTCCATCGTGCCGCGAGGTTGCCCTAAGCATTTGCTTTTTGTCCCGGTCTCCGCCCGGCGCGCGGTTCTTCAGTGGGCCCATACCTCCAAATTAGCTGCTCATCCCGGTGTCAGAGGTACCGTTGCCTCGGTGAAGCAACGGTTCTGGTGGCCGGGTCTTGATAAGCATATCCGTCGTTTTGTTGCTGCGTGCGCGGTCTGCGCTCAGACAAAGTCCCGTCATTCCCCTCCGGCTGGCTTGCTGAGACCATTGCCTATACCCTCTCGTCCATGGTCTCACATAGCTCTTGATTTTATTACTGGTCTTCCCGCGTCTAAGGGTTTTACTGTTATCCTTACCATCGTTGATTGTTTCTCCAAGGCCGCACACTTCGTTCCCCTGCCTAAACTTCCCTCCGCCAAGGAGACGGCTCAGATTATGATCGATCACGTCTTTAAGCTCCATGGTCTTCCGTCTGACGTTGTTTCTGATAGAGGTCCTCAATTCGCCTCTCAATTTTGGAAGGAATTTTGCCGTCTGATCGGGGCTTCAGCTAGTCTTTCGTCCGGGTTCCATCCCCAGACTAATGGTCAGGCCGAACGCGCGAATCAAATTGTCGGTCGCCTTTTGCGCAGTCTCGCTTTTAAGAATCCCGCGTCCTGGTCCGAGCAGTTGCCCTGGGCTGAGTATGCCCATAATTCTCTTCCGTCCTCAGCTACCGGTCTCTCGCCCTTTCAGTGTTGCCTAGGCTATCAACCGCCTCTATTTTCTTCCCAGGAGTCAGATTCGCACGTCCCGTCTGTCCAGGCTTTCATTAAGCGATGCAGACGAACCTGGAAGAGGGTGAGGTCAGCCCTTTGTCGATCTAGAACTAAGATAGACGTCGCATCAAGAGCCCTCGCTATTTATGTGGTCAAAGAGTGTGGCTATCCACCCTGAATCTGCCTCTTCAGTCTATTTCGCGAAAACTGGCTCCCCGTTTTATCGGTCCTTTTCGAATTTCTAAGGTTATCAGCCCTGTCTCAGTCAAGCTAAAGCTTCCGTTTTATCTTCGTCGTGTCCACCCTGTTTTCCATGTCTCTTGCGTAAAACCTGTTACTCGCGCTCCATCCCGTCCTGTGCACCCTCCCATCTCTGTCGAAGGCTCTCCCGTGTATAGAGTTCGTAAGCTCCTAGATGTTCGTCGTCGTGGTCGCGGTTATCAGTATTTGGTGGACTGGGAAGGGTACGGCCCTGAGGAGAGAAGTTGGATACCATCACGGGACGTCCTGGACCGCTCGCTGATTGATGATTTCCTCCGCTCTCGCCAGTCTTCTTCCTTGGGAGCGCCAGGAGGCGCTCGTTGAGGGAGGGGTACTGTCATGATCCTGGTTTCTCCTATCCTTTTCCGCCCTCTTGTGGTCACTTTCATTTTTGCTTTCACCTCTCTTACGCGCTCTTAATTACTTACTCCCGGCTGTTCCTTATTTTCCCGCTGCTCTGCTCCTATTACTTCACACCTGTTCCCTTTTCTCACTAATTACGTTTGCTACTTCTTCTCTCTCTTCCTCCTGTCTCTTTGTCAGGTTGTTTTTTGACTACTGATGATAGAAGCGTCTAGTGATTGTTCCACTCTTCCCTGTCCTGTCCTGTCCTGTCGGAGACTAGAGACGTCTTGCTGCAAGTATAAGTCTGCTTATGCTCTAACCAGTTCTCTGTGTACAGTGCCGTGCTTGTCTATGCTGCTGCAGCTCCCCGCTGTCATCTGTCGTTACCTCTGCTGATCTCAGCCTTGCCCCAGCTGTGCCCGTGCTTCTACGACGGCTTTCGCCTTGGATCATTTCCAAGAGGACTTCTCAGTTAATTAATTAACGGCCACAAGTGTTGCCTGTTTTTGTTGTGTTTTATTACAAGAAGATTTCTGTTCATGTTTGCTGGCGGCTGTTCCATTACTTTCATTAAAGAATAATATTGACTGTCATTTGCGACTGGGTCTTATCTATCCTTACAACAATTAAATAATGTTTTTAGATAAACTCTTTTGTTGCCAAATTTTCTCATGTCAGTCATCTATTGTGTTTTTATTTTCATAATTAATGGCACAAAACTTCTAAATTATTACTTTTTTTAAATCACACAGTATTCCCTTTTCGTTTCTATTAAGAATACTTTTGTACCGTTTAATGCATAAGCCAAATAATTTTGAATACAGTATCACGACATAAATGTTGGTAGTATTAAGCCTACAGAACTCCACAGAGAATTTAAAATTAGTGACAAACATATTTTAATTCATAGAGGAGATTGTAATGTATGCTAGGCATTCAAGGCAATTGAGATAAACGAGATAAACTCACCTGAATTTTGTCAAGGAAACAGAACTGCACCAAGGATTTGTCCAAAAAAGTGTCAGCGAAGTGTCCGTCCTCTCTCAGCTTGTCAGAGGTCTATCCAAAATTGGACACATTCACTTCGCAAAGTGAGCCACCATTTTTCGATGCGCTGGTTTCCAGTGCTTGGGCCAAAAGTAACATGGTCTGTTTCAGGTCGATCCTCAGAAAAAGTAAAAAATCTTTGCATCTCAGCCACATGACCATTTTCTGATCCTAAATCTAGCCTCACTCTATCAGGACCCCCAGCTTTAATTACTGCATCCATGAAGTATCCAGCAATAAGTCTTGGATCATTGTTGGTCTTGTATGCCTCAAGCCATATCATGCTCCTGGAAAATCCATCTATACATCCACTTAGTCCAATTCCAAAGGGCTTCAGCTTATCATAGCCATCTATATGCCACACAAAGTTAGGACCACGGCTATGATTTGTGACCTCAAATCAACCCCTTCACCATCTAAAAGCCGTAGCACTGTTTCCCTATCAGTTACAATCCCATTCATGCAACATTTTTGGTGCATCCATCTATAGCCATGACATTGCCCAGATGTTTGAAGTTGTTGTTCAATGAAAGCTGCAACCTCCGCCACATCCGTTTTGTTCTTTCTGCGCCAAAGTTTGTTCTTGCTTAAAGTCCTCTCAAGAGTGCGTTTGCTCAAAGCTATTCCATGCCGTTCCGCTACGGCAAGAATTTAATCATTTGTAAAACCACGATCGAAATACTCCTTAATCTGTTTATAATTCATCATGTGTCGGGTCGCGTCAGAACAACGAGGGTGCCAGTCGGCAAGTCATCATTTCGATTTTTTTAATCTCATAATTTCGATTTGGCATGTCAAAATTTCGATATCATAAAGACTGGAAATGACTTTAGTAGAGTCACGCGACAAATGTGTAAGGGAGGCAGCCCCTGTGTTAAAAACTGGTAGAAAGTGGCCAGCAAAGAAATCTGTAGTAGAGACAAAGGCTGACCTTCAAATTAGGGATATCGTGGGACAGGTACAGCATGGAAGAGGGGGTTTTGGGCTCAGTTTACCTCCTAAATGGCACAAGGCAGGCCCAGCTCAAAGGAGGAAGCTGGTAGTCAACGAGGTGCGACAGCAGGAGGAGAGGATGAGGTGTATAAAGGCCATTTCCCAGGCCAAGCAGGGAGAGTGGATGAGATGGGAGAGTGTGGAACAACGCAAGATGGGCTGGCAAGACCTTTGGTCAATGGAAGAGAGTAGGATCAGTTTCCTTATTAGGTCAACATATGATGTTCTCCCATCACCGCAGAACCTAAACCTCTGGGTAGGAGAGGATCCCTCTTGTCCTTTGTGTTCATCACCTGCCACATTAAGGCACATTTTGACATGATGTAAGGTGGCTCTTAGCCAAGGTCGGTTTACTTGGCGCCATGACCAAGTACTGCGATGTTTGGCTTTAGCATTAGAAGGCAAGCGTAACATGACCAATAAGTTGCCACCTGTTCTAGCAAAACATTACACGCAGAAGACAATATTCCTCCGCCCAGGCGAGCAACCACCAAGAAAAGGTGTTTACACCAATTCTCGCCCAGGACAACTGGAAGCTGCTAGGGACTGGAAGATGCTGGCTGATCTTGATCAACGGCTTATTTTTCCACCTGAGATTGCCACCACTAACCTACGACCAGATATTGTTTTGTGGTCTGGATCAGCACGCATTGTTCAACTGATAGAGTTAACAGTGCCATGGGAGGATGCGGTAGATGAGGCATATGAGAGGAAGAAACTGCGGTATGCTCATCTGGCCACTGAAGCAGAACAGCGAGGATGGAGAGTCCAGGTTTATCCAGTGGAAGTGGGTTGTCGAGGTTTTGTGGCACACTCTACAACCCGGTTCCTCAGAGATGTCGGATTCAGTGGCCAAGAGTTGCGTCGCACAGTAAAGAACTTATCTGAAGCAGCAGAAAGGAGCAGCAACTGGGTGTGGTTGAGACGGAAAGATTCTAGCTGGCTGTGTACAGGCCGCCACGCTACGGTTTCGTAGAATTCTTGAAAAACTTGAAGAGTCTGTTGGTTTATTTGTATAGGTTATATAGTATTTACAGTCATTACAGTCCTGTGTATATTGCGTGAATGACGGGTGGTTGGGCAGATATTGTGTTTTGCGGTAGGTGGTATGCCATACGGAACCCTTGCCACTGAAACTGCATTAACGCACCAGTGGGGCTCGACAGCCTTAGTCAAACGGGTTGGCACGTATGGTTGGGTTGCGGAGAGATTGTGAGATTGTGGTTAGGTCTCAGCAGCAGGAGGGATGTAGAGGTCAGTAAGCTGGGCTGAGTTGAGTGGGGGACGGAGGGGGGTGACTCTGGGATGCCAGAGTCACTGTCGAGCCCTCTTGAGGTGTCGTGGGCTAGTCGATGAAACACTGAGGACGGAAGGTGCCCACTTGAAGACCCTAGAGCAGAGCCATATAGAGCGAGAGTTGCGACAACGGAAGTTCAAAATGCTTGGTTGTCACGTGATTCGCACAGACCTCAGATAGTTCCAGGAAGTGCTTCAGTGCCAACTCAAATCGATGGAGTTAGAGTTTGTAGTCAATAAATGCGTTGGTTTACAATATGTATATAATACATTGACATTTGGATGTAGTATGTGTCTGTAGTTACAGCAATATTGTTTTTAAAAGATAAAAATCTGCTGATATTTAATGTTTATTGTGGTCAACCAGTGTTGCCTGCCTTTGTTAACATATTTTCTGGCTAACTTTACCTTGGTTAAAGACCGTTTTGCAGTTGTTTTGAAGTATTTTTGTGTTCTTAAACTTGAATGTTATTTAAGGGTTATCATGTAATGTTCACTATGGTTTCACAAGGACAGGAGACTTGCATGAAACAGGTGATTGTCTTAAAAAGCCATTGCAAACAAGTAAATGTAAAATTTCATTCATCGTAATGTTTACAATGCTTATGCACTTATTACTATATAAATGAATACATAATATATTTCATTTTAAAACAAAACATGATTATACACACACACACATACATTATTTTCTAAGTGTCCAAGTACATTATTTCCTTAACATAATTTGATAAATTCATGACATCCATCACTTTAATCTATAAAACCTATTTAGTTTAAATTCATTTTTAGTACATTTAGATAATACATATTTTATGTTTTGTTATCTTAAACCCCCCAAAATGTCAGGTTGTGTAACTGTCCGCACAAATGAACAGACTAAAATACTAATTTAAATGGTGTTTTAATCATAAAAAAATAAAAATGAAATTCTATGGCATCATTTTAACCTTTCACATAAACAAATTTTATACATTTCAGTAGATTTATAGCTGATAATTGAAAACCTTTTGTCTAACAATTTGTATGTCAGGGGGGCACAACTGCAAACATGGCTCTCTTATTATGGTAATTGCAGTGTGCATGATATGCATTGTCCAGAGGAGCCATAATGATCTCTATCAAATACTGGTAAAAACTGCTTTCAAGTATGGGTAGGTTGGTACACTTTCAGGTGAATTTAAACACTTAGAAATGTTCACAACTGAAACTTGTTCAAATACATTGTTCATGACACAAAAATATACATTACATCAGTTTTGAAAAGATTTAAAAAAACATTTCTTTGTTTATTTGTCAATGACCTATATATACACTTTTGCACTGAATTAGCACAATGGGATTTATAAATGTCTAATAAACTGCACGTCAAGCATGTTGTCTGGCCTTTCCTCTATGTTGTCAGACACAGAAAATATGCTCAAGTCAGGAGCAATCTAAATAGAACTAAACATTTTTTGTGCTAATCATACTTAGGTGTATCTGCACTTTTTCACAAAGACCAACACTGGGATGTTTAATGTTTATTAAAAATAAGGAGCAAGTAAAGTCTTGCAAAATCCAAGGAGCTGAGACTGATGAGGGTACAGCGTCAGTGCAGGAGTCTTCAGGATCCACCGAATCCTCTTTGTGCTTCTTGTGTTGAAAGAGATAAAGGAAACAAAAACGGGATAAATTATATATAGGAGTTAGTATATAATACAGTTATGGTATTTATAATACCCCATTTAGCCTAGTGTGATTTGATCTAGAACACGGCTTGCTGCCGTTTTAAGCATGGTTTTTAATCTTACTTATAAACTTCCATCTCCCTTTCCCATCAATACAAATCAGCTGAGCTAAATCATAATATAGACAGGTAATAGTCAACAGAAACACAATGAATAAAAAACGCCAACCATACGTTTTTCCTTACTCAAATATGAAATCTAAAATAAGGATTTTTCCCCGTTATTGCACATTTAATATGGATTGAAACCGATATTCTCATTTTATCAATTACAACTATCACACTCCCCAATGTTATATTTAACCTCTGTTTAGAGGTATTTCCCTCTTATTATACAACAAAGGATAAACATGCATTAATAGAACGGGTTTAAACATTAATATGCTGTTCGTGGTTTGTTATGCAGTACTAACTTTATCCAATGACCTTTATTTTACCTGATAACGTCCCCTAAAACTACTAATTTAGAGAGCAATAATCAACTAGCATGCTTTAATACAGTTAAAGTTACAAGTTAATTTGATTCAGATGTACTGATAATATACAATCTTATTCTTTAAACGTCTTACCTTTTAAAGTGCATCACAAACGGTCTGTTCTGCTGTAACTCTACCGCGCTGCTGCTACTTCCGGGAACTATTGAGAGGCTCCGTGAGCCGCCATTGCTGTAAAAAAACGCTCAATTGGAGTCAATAGAGTTGTCGCAACTCTCACTCTATATGGCTCTGCCCTAGAGATGTCCCCTACTCGACTCAATCCAGACGGTTGTCGTGCTGGTCCACTAGGGAGACCACACTGTAGTTGCAGCCGTCGTGTGTGCTGACGCACCAAGTACACTGCAGTCGTTAACGCCGGACAGAAGGGGAGTCACACCACCATATGGAAATAAGCGTAAATGGATGGAGAAGCATAGTTTACTGTAAAGCTACGTCTTAGTGTTGCTTATCTTGGCGAAAGCCGAGTAAAAATCAGCATGAAGTTTTAACATCTACTCTCGTGTAATGGAAATCTTATGACTTTTAATGTCAAAATTTCGATTTAGTAAGTCATAATTTCGATTTAGTATCTCATCTCATACTTATGACTTTTAAAGGCAGAATTTCGATTCACTAAGTCATAAATTCGACTTTTTATGTCATAATTATGACTTAAGAATGCTCTTTTTTTTTCTTATGTGGCGGGAATAGGCTTCCATAGAAACGGGCTTCCATAACTTTGATTCCACGCGTGTGGAATTATTAATTATTTCGGCTAATCCACCAACAGGACCACGATTTCGGCCTCGCTAAAATAATTGTTCTTGCCACTCGCCGTTCTCAATTAAAAGTATTTGGACTGGTGCGATTTTATTATGCTAATGATATTAATTATTGGGCATTTACAAGGCGGAGATCTGAAACATTTCAGCTGGGCACAATTTCAAGATCATTTGCGATTTATAAATTCCACATCTGGAAGAGAGCTGTACGCATGTTTTTTTGTGCGCATGTTAATTTGTTCTGAATCACACGTACGCACATTGAAAAATTATCTTAGGCCCTGATACACGAGAACGCTCGCGGGTGAAAACGTAAAAATATTTTATCAGATGTGCCTTTCATTTACGCGGCGACGGCATTTTTGGGGCTTAAAAACGCAAAAAAGTGAAACCACCCTCCAGAGTGGAAATCTTAAAAATGCTCCACCGTCGCGTTCCCGTCTAAAGGGTAAAAAGACAGTGTGGCAGTGTAGACAGTGCTTCACATTGCCACCTGGCCGCCTGGAGTGCACACTACATCGAATTTCTCACACTTTTGCGTCACCATATGCACGTGGATTTCCCACCCATAACGTTCTAAACGCAGAATAAAAAGTGATAACGCAACGCCACTTTTGCGTTTTCTCTTCAGATCGTTTCCGTGTAAACATAGCCTTAGTAAAAATGTAGGACAGTTTCTAGATAACATTTTATAAATGAGGCCCCAGATATATAGACAGTCCATTCTGAATGTACAAACAGCTGTCCATACATTTTTGTCTAATAAAGATAAATGTGCTATAACTGAATCCATGTTTATACTTTACTTACTCTAACTTAAGAATAAATGGATCCCACATAAATAACAGACAGACATATAGTGTACCACTGATAAAGTGAAAAATGATTGTAATCAACATTGTATAATTATTTAGAATGAAGTCAGTTTATTAATCAATTAATGTAAAACACTACATTATCAATACACCACTACATTAACAATACACCACTACATTAACAATACACCACTACATTAACAATACACCACTACATTAACAATACACCACTACATTAACAATACACCACTACATTAACAATACACCACTACATTAACAATACACCACTACATTATCAATATTTCACAAGAAATTCCAGAGTTTATATCTAATTTCTATTAGTATTCAGGATAGTTATTGAGATTTATTTCTCAGGTATGCTCAGGATTTTTTTCATTGGAATTAAATTTTTTTTTTTTTTAAATGTCTACCCTGGCCCTTTGGAAGTAGCAATAATAATAGTAATGCGTCTGGAATATTAGCTCTTTTCATATAAATGTATTTTTCCTTACTGAGTACTTGGTCTAAAAAATATCAAATCTCTTGAAATCTCTTGAACAAAGTATTTATTTATTTTTAATTATATGAAATATGAGAGAAAAAGAGAGAATATATATAATTCAGCTATTCACCAGCAACCCCCCAAAATATAATGATTGTGAGGACTGTCTATGACAAATGCCACAAATCTGCCACTACAAATTTTCCATGATGCTCTGCCTTCGTATCAAGGGTTGTTCTGGTGTAGCAGGGGTTGTTTTTCTGCCACGCTCTTGCCATTGGAGTCCTAACAGACATACAGACATAAATATGTGTTATTTAATTTATTATTACGAGTTATTCAATATTATTATTTAACATTAGGTGAATAGACTATCTAAAAATGAATTAACAGATTTGGTACACTTTACTCGGAGCTAGCTACACAACTTTACACCACCACATTTGAAATCAAGGCATTCCCAGTGTTCCCCAACTTAGAGTTCACTTCAGCATGTCGGCACCCTTAGCAAATTAGCTACCCACATCCTGGTACTGGCCCTATAGTCTGCTTTTGTCTTACTTCAAATCTCTTTTGGTCATGTCCATCTAGGTGTTAATATTCTGCTGTCTGGACTTCGGCTGGTGTTCAGCCTTCTCTAATATTCCCATGTAACTCATCTTCTCTGCACCTCCCCCTGGTTCCCCATCCCTGCTAGGCCCAGAACAAGGCTAGGCATATTGCTCTCCTCAATCCCAATGGTGGACGGTGGAATCAGCGTCACCCATGCAGACAGCAACAGCATAAATTGTCCCAATCTTCTATTCTGTTGACCACAACAGTCTAACACATGAAATGTAAAGCCTCTCTTGTCAGTAAATGATATATGTCCTGTGCTATCCTAGCCTTTGGAGGAACAGAAAAGTGTCCAAATGTTCACTCTGACAGCACTAAAATTACAACTAAATAGTTACCATATTGTTCACTTGCTCCTGAGAGCTAGTAGGACTGTTGTCTTTACTTGCACCAGCACTCCCTTGTCCTGTTGAGGAACAGAGAAATGTTGGCGTGTTTCTCCATTGCTATGCATGAGATGGCATTAAATAGGGATGCACAAAAATTTGGGCCACAAAAATAAATAAATAAAAACACAGAAAAAGGAGAAAAATAAACATGTGTGCAAGACAGTGAAAAGTGTGTATATAGACCTCGTGAAGCTTTGCACACCCTTCCTATGTGTGGATGAGATTTTGGGATTTCAGGACAAAAAAGCATGAGATATATTTGAATAAGGGGCATATTTACCAGAGTCAGATGAGAAGCTTTTCTCACTTCCAGCTTTACTGTGTCCCTCACCTATGTAACAAACATAAATGCAAGTTAAGCAGCAATACAAGCCACATCTGAGATATTAAACTGCATAGTGAAATGTACACTTTGATTCAAAAAAATATTAGTAACTGCAGACATTTAATGAACAAGTTGTAAGTATACAATTAACATCAAAAATGGAATATATAAAAGATGAGCTAAATTATTAGCTATAATGATTACCTTCCTCCTGAGATCTAGTGGCATCACTTTCCATTACTGATGCATTACTTGCACTCTTTTCTCCTTCTGTAGAAACAGTGAGATGTCAAAGTGTGTTTCAACATCTCCTGATACATAAGACTGATTACATATTAAGACTGGGATAACTGGTACCTGGCAGTAAAACACTAACATGCTCTTCATCTTTGCTGCGATCCTCGACATCAGTTACCTCAATGTTCACTTGATCCTGAAGGTTAGGAGCAACGTTGTCTTTACTGGAATACTTGGCATTCCTGCTTTTGAAAACTAAAGGGCAAGACAGATGAAATCATTTATTAATACTCTTTGCAAAGTAATACAAATCTAAAAAAAAAAAAATTTAAAAAAGGTACAAAAGCACTAATCCATCGTAGTACTCTGTATCATCTTTATTTATAATCCTCTCTAGTCTTCCCACAACAATCTACAACAGTTACAATCTACATGCATTGCTGTCAGAGACAGAGAAACAAGTGAAATCTGGTCAGCACAAAAAGTTTTTAAAGGTGCCTTGTGTAATGTCCACCAAAAAATCAATTCATACTCCACAATCCATCCCAGATGGGGGCAGTATACCTCCAGACAGTGAGCTGGTCTACTCTAAAGTAACAGACGAGAAACGGCATAGTCTCTATGCTCCGCCCCTTCCTTCACAACCACCCTAGAGCCACAGCCGAAGCCGAGCCAACTCCTAATCGATCTCCGCAGCACTATAACTTGCCATTTTTTAATGACATCATCGCCCTTATTTCTTCTCATTCTTTTGATGCGTGTAGCTCATTTTTTGGATATTTTTACCTCAATTCTCACACATGGCATCTTTAAGGGGAGGTTGGTTGTTTGCAACTTAATAGATTTCAATTGACTATTTCAAGATTTTGGAATAACTTCTGAACCCAAGGTGAAACAATAGATTTTCTTTTCTCTGTAGTCCTGTCAATTCTGACATTTTAGCCTTTATCGGAGATAAATATTAAAAAGATTGTGCCCAGGAACTATATTTATGTTGTAATACTTACCAATTCTTTTAGTCTTATAAAGGTAAAAGCAGAGCGCTGAAACCAAAACTACTGCAACTCCAGCTCCAATCACAAATCCAATAACCAGGTAAGAGCCTTCATTGCAGTCTTTGCATTTTCCATCTGCAATTAAATAATAATAAATAAATAAAATGGACAAAGTTACGGTATGTAAAGTCTAAATGTCCACTACATTTAGAAAATTCAATTCCATTGTTAAGCCTTTAATAAAGAGTAATTTTAAGGGGTCATAAAACACTCAACTACATTTTCTGAGATTTTAACAGGTGTTTATGTTGCACATTTTAATTTTAATAGAAAACTTCTCTTGGCACTATTTTCTGACTTTCTGGTTTAAAATCTTCATAGTGCTAATGTCATAGGTTGTGATATTTTCTCTCATTATGGTGTACTGATATTTATTCATGAGACTGTGTGCACTTATCCTATGAGAGACACATTTATGGATCGCAAGTGTTTGTTTTCACTCTGTAAGAGTTTCTACGTGGCATAATTTCTCTTTTATAGACCCTGAGTCTCCGACACAAATGTGATCCATCCTTTCCGTGAGTGTAACCCTCGGTTGATGATAGTCACAAACACGGAGATGTAACTCTAATTTCACTAAGCTAATTGGTAACTAAAAACTAAGATCATGCTTTCAAGTTGATTCAAGTAGGCACTTCCACCATTGTTTCCTCAGAGGAAAGACCCCTGCTTTAATGATTAAATCCTTTCACTTTACCTACCCCATTTGACAATAATTGGTACTTTGAGAGTTTTGTGGGACACAAAACAGTCATATTCTGCTTTTTCATCCTCCTTGATGTACACACTCTTCCTCAACTGAAAGGATCCGTCATGGTTTGGTCTGGTTCCTGTGGATTCAGTCTCATTATCAAGCAGGGATGTGCGATATTTCCTTACGGCCAACGTCACATCTTTGGGGTAGAAACCACTGGCCAGACAGGTGAGTTTCAGCTTCGTTTTGTCACTGGTACACTTTTTTGCAAACACATGAACATCTGGAGGAGCTGCGGACACAGTTTATCAATCAGTTCTATCTCTATGACAGCTGCAGATAATCAACAAATACTCTACATTTACTCACAGCCATTTTTGAGCTCCTCTTCTCCATATTCTCTGAATTTGTTGAGCCAGTCCACACACTCTTTCTCCAGGTAGCCCTTGGTGTACTGGTTCAGGATGGGCACGTTATCCCATTTCCTCTTGGTTGGAAGAGCGGCATCAACTGGGGCAACCCACTGAGACTCCTTATCATCAAAAGACAAGAAGTTATCGCCATCATAACTGTACTCATCAATGCCTTTGGAAAACTTCAGTTCATTTCCCTCTTGATCAACTTCACACCCATGTCTCCACTGAAGAACATGAACATCTGAAAAAGGACAGAAAACAAAATGTTTTTCAGATGATGATAACAATATATGATAATGATATGCATGTATATCAATATTCCTCACCAGAAGCATTGTGTCTCATACGGTCCATCAGAATTTTGACATTCACATTAAACCACTGTTCTTTGCTCTTTCTTGACTGGGTGCCTTTTTCCCAGTAATCCTTCTGCATTTTCTCTTTCATCCAGTGCTGTGTGGGAATCTTTCTCTTATCCTTGCTATTATAATAGTCAATCTGTCTGTCATCTAGCAGACCCATAGCTGTGAATTCATAGATGCCCGGCAGTTCGACAGGTTTGGACAAGGCTGTGTAAATGTAGTACAGGGAGTGTTTGTCTGCAATACAAAGGAATAAAATAGGCTGTGCATGAAACAAGCGTATGTGATCAAATTGGTTTGTGAAAAGAACAGATCAAATAAGCCACCGCTGTCTGGCTGGGCATACGCAGAACCGTCTTAAAACATTTCAGTAACAGAAAGACCTAAACAGACTCAATCTATTGTAATAATAAAAAAATCACTATTTTCAGGTTAGGCCTACTCTTTGAGAATTTCCGTATCCATATTGTATTCTGTTAAAAAAAATAGCCTAATGTTGATCGATGTCAAATTTGAGGAAAGTATGCTTTTTTATATGACAAAACTCGTAGCCTATATATTTAGTTATAAATACTAGAGATACACTTTTAAATTTAATCTACTATATAGCATAAATTCGTAATCAAATTTCAATTCTGTCGCTACAAAGCCGTTTTAGACCAGGATGCGTAAAATGTTACTTTCACTTTCTTTCTCTAACAAACGGAGCAACAAAATGTAACTTAATCATTTACCCGTTTGAAATGAAGGCGAAGTACTACACAGAAAGAAAAAACAAAGCAGAGCAAAACTCTTTGTCGCGACAGCCGTTTCCATGATTAATAATTAATCAAGCTAACAATAAATTAATTAAGCTTTTGATAAGGCTATCTAATTCCACCGATGTTTACTGGTGTCGGTCTGGACTTTCACCGACAGTAATCTGGTGGCAGAAAATGGCAGTATGGGCGATTTGCTCTGCGTCATGAAGCTTCGAAACCTTTACGAATCTTTTGTTTCGAACACACACACACACACACAAAACACCGGACGCTTTAAGTATTCAGTGAACATTCAGAAATAATATTTTCATAACTTAATGGGGAACAATAACAACACTAGGCTATATGGTTTGTTTTAATTAGTGCAAGACGTCATTCTACTAGCCTATAAAATAAATTACGACATTAATTTTAAAATTGTAAAATACGAAAGTCGCAGGTAAAAAGAAACATTTCACCCTTATTATAGTAGGGCTAGTTAAAAGATCAGTCGAGATGATTTAACTCGTAAACTTTTTTTACGAAGTGTAACTGTTATGTCAAGGAAGTTCAACAGATCCTGAACCGAAAGTATTTCAATAGACTTGTTTACCTGCGCCATTTTACTGACACAACAAGACACCTAAACAGACTTGAACATATGGGCAGGCATATTATGTTTTGCGCATTTTGGTAGCCTATATTCTGATAATATAGTAAAGAATGTGTTGAGAAACTGCAATACGACAACGCTTGTTTTACTTTCAGTTTTAAGAACGAAATAATCTTATCCTAATCTGAATAACAGCAGACTCACCGCTCCAGGCAGGTACAACAACAGCACAGAAAACTGCCAAAAACAAAACGGTGAAAAGTGCCATTTTCAAGGGTGGCTGACGCGAAACAGTCGAAGCTTTGCGAGATCCCGACGCGCAGATGATCCGAAGCGCAGATGATCCGAAGCGCAGATGATCCGAAACACTGATCCGAAGCGTGATTGAAAACCTCCACGTCACGTGACTACGGCTAAATGAAGCTTCTGAGTGTTTCAACAGGTGGCATGGTCCGCCGAGCCAGGGTTTGATTGACAGGGTCGGGAACCGATCACACAATCGCACAGTATAAAAGTGAAGTCAACGCATTTTCACATCGTGGGTTTTTGTGAGCGGAATTTGGTTTTGAGATAGCAGATTTTTGGTGATATAGTGACATGTTATATTTAGGCTTCCATTTTAAAATGTAGGCTACACATTGACTGAGAGACAGATAGAGTATAGTGACACATTAATAGATGCATAGATGCATAGATAGATAGATAGATAGATAGATAGATAGATAGATAGATAGATAGATAGATAGATAGATAGAATATATGCCGTACATATGTGGTGTGGGAGCATTTCCATTTAGAAACCCCAAATAAAGTGAGATGTGTGTATTGTGATGGGCAGCTCGCCTACTGCACAATACATCATCCATGATGCGCCATGTGAGGAGCACTCATCCTGCCATTCTGCAGGATAGCGTCCCCCCTAGGCTGCTACTGACACTGCTGGGCCATCTAAGCAGCATTGTTTGAAATATAGGCTAATTATAATTGAAATATAATAACAAACTGTTGGGACACTGTTTAGAAAGTCCATAGGCCAAGCCCTATACCTAACGTCCCAATCACAACTGCCAATCAAGTTAAAAACAGCTTTACTGTGAATATAATATATGTTGTCAATATAATATATTTTGTGGATATACATTTTATAGGTCTACATATGAGTAGGCTACCCAATCTACAGCCAAGATATAATTTTGTTTTTTTCTATTTGTAGTAGTTCTACAATCCACTTTATCTTTCTCTGCACACTGAGCACATATTCATAACATAACTTTGTTTAGGAAGGTTTCCAAATAATGAACCAGTAGGCTACTTTCACAGTAGGCTACTATTTTTCCAGTATATTTGTGCCGTCAGTTTAGGATTTGTACTGTTTTCATTTTCATTCAGAGCCACAAATGTCAACATCAGGCCCATCATCATCATCATCATCAACACCAGTAGAAACACATTACAGTTTATGGGAACATTTTGATACTCGTATCCGTGAAACCCAGATGATACACAATCCTACAGCTGATGCCACAGTGGAAGTGAAAAAATACCTCAGCGATGCGTTTTTGCCCAGAACTCATGATCCACTAACTTGCTGGAAAGAGAGAGCCGTAATCTTTCCTCATTTGTATGTCCTTGCTAAAAAAATATCTTTGTATGCCAGCAACAAGTGTCCCTTGTGAGAGAATTTTTTCAAAGGCTGGAGAAATTATCTGTAAAAAAAAGAAGTAGGCTGAGTCCTTCGACAGCAGAGAAATTAATATTTTTGAATAAAAATCTATAAGAAAGTGAGACATTGTGGCTTGATTTCTTTTATTAATATTCATTTTTCATGAACAAAATAACATGCAATGTGAAGAGCCTATAGGTTACAAGCTTCACATATTAGAAAAATACAATAATAAAAAACAACACATTTTTTAATGGCTCATTGTCAAGGTTGTTTCAGATCAACACCTGCAAGTGACCACTAGGTGTCACCGTGGAGACGGGTGTCGGATTGATTCGAAGCCTCGACACAATATGGCACATATGCTTCAACTGTTTCATTGCTTCACGAAGCCTCGATCTGCCCACCACTGCCATTTTCAAGCCTGTTAAAGCTTCGCTGCCTTTCTGTGCCTTCCTCAGCTGACGGATCCAGTTTAACTGATACCAGTTGGACTGGTAAATATGTAAATCCAGATCCCTATCCACACCCTTTAGAGATCTTTAACCAATACTAAAACAGACAGCGCAGCGTCACTTAAAGGGGTGGTAAAATGATATTTTCACAAGATGTAAATAAATCTCTGATGTCCCCAGAGTGTGTGTGTGTGTGTGTGTGGCCTGGTAAACCCTACGTTATGGGGACAAAATGTCCCCACAAGGATGGCAATATCCGAAATCCTTGTTCGTGTGGGGAAATTTTTGGTCCCCATGAGGAAATCAGCTTATAAATCATACTAAGTGATGTTGTTTGAAAATGTAAAAATGCAGAATGTTTCCTGTGATGGGCAGGTTTAGGGATAGGGTTAGTGTAAGGGAATAGAATATACAGTCTGTACAGTATAAAAATCATTATGTCTATGGAAAGTCCCCATAAAACATGAAAACACAACGTGTTTGTGTGTGTGTGTGTGTGTGTGTGAAGTTTAGCACAAGATACCCCACAGATATTTTTATATAGCATGTTAAAGTTGTCACTTCTTGAAGGGTTGCAAAAAAGCACTGTTTTGTGCCTGCCCTTTAAATGCAAATCAGCTGCTGCAGAGGGCGGGGTTTCAAGAGCTTTTTTTTTTTTTTTTTTTTTTTTTTTTTTTTTTTTTTTTTTTAGAACAAGTCAATAACATTACAGAAAAAAAACAGGCATGAATACCATAAAAGCCAAAGATGATTAAATAAAAGGAAAATAATAAATAAAATAAAATAAAAAGAGACATTCACAAGACGCCAAATACAGATTCATAATATCTTGCAATAGATAAAGCTTTTGAATTTTTTACAATTTTAAGAGACTTCATTAAAAGAGTGAGTTCGTTAGAGAAAACCTTGTATAAAGGAGGAGATTTTGACAATACATTTATGAATGAAGAATTTGCCATTCAAGATGATAACATTTACAAAATTGTGAATATTTTTATCATCATTCTCAAAGTAGCAAATAATTTCTTTCACATTCAGTGTTATCGTTAGATTCATTTTAACTAAAAAAAAAAAAAAAAAAAAAAATCCAATCTTTCCAAAATGATTTTACACTCAACAAACAGATGATTTAAAGACTCCTCAGAGTTGTTACAAAAGGAACATTCTTTCCCAATATCCATAAAATTAGAAAGCCACTTATTAGTTATAAGTTGGATATATTTAGTGTAAGATCTTCAGGTGAATTTCTCTTACTTTATTAGAAATACAAAATTAGTAAGGGAGCAGCCATGCTTTCCTCCAAATAACATCTCTTAAAGTGGAATCCCAGTAAAATTTCCCTCTTGGAGTAACTCTCTTTTTTTTGTCGTTAAATACTTGTCTTATATCTTTGTTAGTACATTTTTTATCAAAAATATATTTACCATTTATAAGGATATCGTAATCTTTATTTTCAACTTTATAATAAGTCAGGTGGCTGCAGATTAAATGAATAAGCCCAGAGGGAATAGCTTTAATTATTGATATTATAAATGATTCAAAAAGGATTATACGAAATAATCTTTATTTATTGGATTTCCTATAACTATATCTATAGTAGGCTTAGGCTATATGTAAACCATTAGGCCTATCTCTAAGGGGCTAACAGTCGGTGGACTAAACTGGACAGCTTTTAATTGATTTGGCATTGACCCTTTTCCATGCTGTTAGATTTATGTGCGGGGCTAACAGTCGGGTCTTAAAGGGTTAGTTCACCCTAAAATGAAACTGATGTCATTAATGACTCACCCTCATGTCGCTCCAAGCCCGTCAGACCTCCGTTCATCTTCGGGACACAGTTTAAGATATTTTAGATTTAGTCCGAGAGCTTTCTGTCCCTCCATTGTAAATGTGTGTACGGTATACTGTCCTCGTCCAGAAAGGAAATAAAGACATCATCAAAGTAGTCCATGTGACATCAGTGGGTTAGTTAGAGTGTGTTGAAGCATCGAAAATACATTTTGGTCCAAAAATAACAAAAACTACGACTTTATTCAGCATTGTATTGTGTTCCGGTTCTGTTGTGGATCCGCGTTCAGTGACGCTGCTGACGTGTGTCTGGTGTGTGTGTGTGTGTGTGTGTGTGTGTGTGTGTGTGTGTGTGTGTGTATTCTGGTTCTGTTGTGGATCCGCGTTCAGTGCCGCCGCTGACGTGTGTCTGGTGTGTGTGTGTGTGTGTGTGTGTGTGTGTGTGTGTGTATTCTGGTTCTGTTGTGGATCCGCGTTCAGTGCCGCTGCTGACGTGTGTCTGGTGTGTGTGTGTGTGTGTGTGTGTGTGTGTGTGTGTGTGTGTATTCTGGTTCTGTTGTGGATCCGCGTTCAGTGCCGCCGCTGACGTGTGTCTGGTGTGTGTGTGTGTGTGTGTGTGTGTGTGTGTGTGTGTGTATTCTGGTTCTGTTGTGGATCCGCGTTCAGTGCCGCCGCTGACGTAAGACGCTGCTGACGTGTGTCTGGTGTGTGTGTGTGTGTGTGTGTGTGTGTGTATTCTGGTTCTGTTGTGGATCCGCGTTCAGTGCCGCTGCTGACGTGTGTGTGTGTGTGTGTATTCTGGTTCTGTTGTGGATCCGCGTTCAGTGCCGCCGCTGACGTGTGTCTGGTGTGTGTGTGTGTGTGTGTGTGTGTGTGTATTCTGGTTC